>JBBPBX010046985.1:0-10865 GCA_038048925.1 Garcialebias charrua | reverse complement strand
GGGTGATTGCATGTTTAAAGGTGGGGTATGTAACTTTGTAATGCAGTCTGTAACTTTTCAAACAATATATTTTTAACATATTTCTTCACTCTGTCACGATCTACTGACAGACTGATGTTAGACAAAGTAATCTCTGAAAAAAACTATAGTCCCCTTGTTTCTCTATCAGCTTTTATAAAAACACTGAAAACAGAGTGTAAGGAGTGCTACTGGCTGCAACCCAAGATGGCCGCCAATTACCACAGCTGCCGGCTATCTCCCTGATGAGACCTTCACCTATATAAGGCTGCAGTCAAGTTCCACTCCTCGCTGGGGCATTGAGCTACTTATGTTCTCCTGTGTTCTTGGATCCCTTCCTGTTCTGGTACGCCTTGGGTTCAGTGCCTGGTCCTCGTGCCTGATCTACTGCCATTCCTCTGTGAGACTGATTCACCTTCCTCTGGACTCACTTGGATTCACTCTCACGCTCCACTCAAACCATCCAACCTGAGCTCCAAAGGACCACCTGTGCATAGTCACCTGCACAATAAACACTGTTGAATTTTTTATCTTGTGGAGTCTTGTCTCGTTCCGGGTCTCGTACCATCTGGGTTTACTGAAATCATTACAGAATGCCCCAGCCACATAAGACCCAGAGCGAGATCAGGAGCGAGCAAGCGTCATCCACTTCACAGGAACAACGAATGGAAAGACTTGAAAACATGTTTGAACGTCTCTCTTTGCAGCAACAAGCCGCTCAGGCCAGCGTACAAGACCTGGGAAACATGGTGTACACGTTGAACCAAAGGCTCTCGACTTCGGATGCCTCTACAGCTCCTCAGGAGTCTGGCGCCGCCGCCTTCGTCCCTGAGAATCATTTCACATCTCCACCAATAGCGGTAAAACCTTCTGAGTTCTTTTCTGGTGATCCTGAGAGTTGTGGAGGATTTTTGCTTCAATGTAAATTGGCATTTAAGGGGGCTCCCCACACATACGCAACCAGCATTTCAAAGATAACTTACCTCGTTAGCCAGCTAAAGGGTGAAGCATTGAGATGGGCCAATTCCTTCCTGTTGTCTCACGATTTGGATTCTGTCCCGTACGATGTCTTTTTACAAGAGTTTTGCAGAATATTCGACCGGCCGATGAAACAACCCAATGCCGTAAAGCGATTACTGGGATTACGTCAGGGTCGACGACCAGTAGCGGAACACGCCCTCGAGTTCCGCGTCATCGCTGCCCAGACCGGTTGGAATGAACTATCGTTACAAGGTACATTTTTAAATTCCTTGTCGGACATTGTGAAGGACCAAATCGCTTGCCGTGATGAACCAGGGAGTCTGGATGAACTTATAAACCTCGCCGTTTGTATCGACGAACGTCTTCGAGAACGCTTCCGGGAGAGAAACTACAATTACCAGAAGCTCCCCACTTCCGGGTTCACGACAGCGGCAGGTGAGCGAAACGCCTACAGACACACTCCAATGAACTACAAACCCCAGAGAGACTTTGTTTCCGAATCTCCTACACCTATCGGTCCAGCCACTCGCCTGCGTGCCCTACCAGAACCCGAACCGATGCAGGTGGGGCGGGCTCATCTATCTCCTGAAGAGAGACAGAGACGAAGGAGCCTGAATTTGTGCAATTATTGTGGAGAGTCTGGTCATTATCTGCGCAACTGCCCGTTGCTGGGAAACGAAAGGTCCCACCAGTAAGAAGAAAAATACTGGTGGGAGCTTCCAATCTTTCTGCCACTTGTCGACTCACATTAAAAATGACACTCCAAACCTCTCAAGATCGTCTCCCTGTTACTGCACTGGTAGACTCTGGTGCTGAGGAGAATTTGATTAGTATGAATTTAGTTAAGGAATTATCCATTCCCACACAAACAGTTAACCCCTTATCTGTAGCAGGTGTCACTGGGGATGTGGTAGGACGAATTAGATGTAAAACTGTGGGTTTGCATTTAATATCTGGAAACCACCATGAAATGACTGATTTTTATGTTATTGAGTCACCAAACGCACCATTGATTTTAGGCTACCCCTGGTTGAAGAAACACAACCCAAACATTAACTGGGAGCTCGGGAGAGTGGAGGGATGGAGTGATTATTGTTTGAAACACTGTTTACGTGCTGCCATCTATGATCTTCCTAAGGCTAATTTCACTGAGGAGGATGTTGACACAACCGGTATTCCCCCTGTTTACCACGACTTGGCTTTTGTGTTCAGTAAGCAAAAAGCTCTGTCTTTGCCCCCTCATCGTCCTTACGACTGTTCCATCGACCTCCTTCCTGGGTCCCCACTGCCTTCGAGTCGTTTATACAACCTTTCTGGTCCTGAAAGGGAATCTATGAAAGAGTACATTAAGGACTCCCTTGACTCGGGTATCATACGTCCCTCAACATCACCAGTTGGAGCAGGTTTCTTCTTTGTTAAGAAGAAGGACAACTCTTTGAGACCTTGCATTGATTACAGGGGCTTGAACGCAATCACTGTCAAGAACAAATATCCTCTCCCACTCATAGACTCCATTCATGAACAACTTCAGTCTGCAACCATCTTCACTAAACTGGACTTGCGCAACGCTTACCATCTAGTGCGCATAAAAGAGGGAGATGAGTGGAAGACTGCTTTCAGAACACCACTGGGACATTTTGAATATTTAGTTATGCCTTTTGGTTTAACCAACGCTCCCGCAGTATTTCAGGCTCTGGTCAATGACGTTCTGAGAGACTTCTTAGGTGATTTTGTGTTTGTATACCTGGATGACATTCTCATTTTCTCTCACAGCGAAGAGGAGCACGTAACACAAGTCAGGACTGTATTAAAGAGACTGTATGAAAATCAACTGTTTGTTAAGAGTGAAAAGTGTGACTTTCACGTGTCGTCCGTGTCCTTTTTGGGATTTATTTTTGAAGGTGGCCGATACCGGACTGATCCAGAAAAAACAAGGGCTGTGGTGGAATGGCCCGTTCCCGAAAACAGGAAACAGTTACAACGATTTCTGGGGTTTGCTAACTTCTATCGACGTTTCATTAAGGATTACAGCCGCATCGCTGCACCCCTCTCGCAACTCACCTCCACCAACAGGACTTTTAGATGGACACCTGAGGCAGACGCAGCCTTTGGTAAGCTGAAACACCTTTTTTCATCCACACCTGTTCTCAGTCACCCTGACCCCAACCGTCAATTCATATTGGAGGTGGATGCCTCTGACACTGGTGTAGGTGCAGTGTTGTCCCAAAGATCTCTCACAGATAACAAGGTCCATCCATGTGCCTACTTCTCTCGCCGTCTATCCCCTGCTGAGAGGAATTACGATGTTGGCAACCGCGAACTGTTGGCGGTAAAATTAGCCATGGAGGAATGGAGACATTGGTTGGAGGGCACAGAGACACCTTTTGTTATTTGGACCGATCACAAGAATCTAACTTACCTCAGGGATGCTAAGAGACTGACACCCAGACAGGCACGATGGTCTTTATTTTTCAACCGCTTTAACTACATTCTCACTTTCAGACCGGGTTCAAAGAACATCAAACCAGATGCTCTTTCTCGCCAGTTCTCGCCCACGGATGCTCCGGAAACTGAGGAGAGGATGATTCCTCCTGTTCGCATCGTGGGAGCTTTGACTTTGACTTGGACTATCGAGAAAGAGGTGAAAGAGGCTCAGAGGCTGGAACCTGACCCAGGCACTGGACCCCCTGGAACCCTTTTTGTCCCTGCCTCCGTGAAATCGAAGGTATTAACTTGGCTCCACACAAATAAACTCTCTTGTCACCCTGGTATAGCCCGCATGTTATCTCTAGCCAAGCAACACTTCTGGTGGCCGACTATGGCTCAGGACATCAAGGAGTTTGTCACTGCCTGTCAAACATGCGCAAGGAACAAGTCTGGGAACCAACCGCCTGCGGGACTCCTTCAACCTCTGCCCACGCCTGCTCGTCCCTGGTCGCATGTAGCGGTGGACTTTGTCACTGGTCTACCCCCTTCAGACGGCCACACCACCATCCTCACTGTCATCGACAGGTTTTCCAAGGCGGTTCACTTCATTCCGTTACCCAAACTCCCCTCTGCGATGGAGACTGCTCAACTTCTGCTCCAACATGTGTTTAGGGTCCATGGTATACCCTCTGATGTGGTTTCGGATCGTGGTCCTCAGTTCATCTCCCAAGTTTGGCGCAGCTTTTGTCAGTCGCTGGGGGCATCTACCAGCCTAACCTCGGGGTATCATCCCCAATCGAACGGCCAAACGGAGAGATGCAACCAGGAGTTGGAGGCCATGCTTCGGTGTGTGGTGGAGTCCAACCCCTCGGCTTGGAGTCAGCATCTCGTTTGGGTCGAATATGCTCACAACACCCACAAGTCCTCGGCTACAGGTATGTCGCCTTTTGAGGCATCTCTCGGCTATGCTCCTCCTTTGTTTCCCAGCCAGGAGTCCGACATTTCGGTCCCATCTGTGCTCCATCACTTCCGACGATGTCGACGTGTTTGGCGCCAGGCCAGGTCTGCTCTTCTACGCACGGCGGCTCAGAATAAACGTTTTGCTGATCGCCGCCGCTCTTCTGCGCCCCTCTATCGAGTGGGTCAGGAGGTTTGGTTGTCCACTAGAGACATTCATTTGAAGGACGTTCCTCGGAAACTGGCTCCTCGCTTTATTGGCCCCTTTCCCATCGTCAAGCTCGTTAACCCGTCTGCGGTCAGACTGCGGCTCCCCAGCTCCATGAGGATCCATCCCACCTTCCACGTCTCCCAGATCAAGCCTGTTTCCGTGAGTCCTTTGTGTCCCCCTGACAACCTTCCTCCTCCTGCCCGGATCATCGACAACCATCCTGCTTTTACTGTTCGGTCCATCCTTGACGTACGACGCAGGGGTCGTGGCTTCCAGTACCTGGTGGATTGGGAGGGCTACGGTCCGGAGGAGAGGTCGTGGATTCCTCGGTCGTTCATCCTGGATCCGAGCTTGATCTCCTCGTTCTACAGGGCCCATCCTGAGAAGCGCCTCGGGTCGCCGAGGGGCGACTCTTGAGGGGGGGTACTGTAGGGAGTGCTACTGGCTGCAACCCAAGATGGCCGCCAATTACCACAGCTGCCGGCTATCTCCCTGATGAGACCTTCACCTATATAAGGCTGCAGTCAAGTTCCACTCCTCGCTGGGGCATTGAGCTACTTATGTTCTCCTGTGTTCTTGGATCCCTTCCTGTTCTGGTACGCCTTGGGTTCAGTGCCTGGTCCTCGTGCCTGATCTACTGCCATTCCTCTGTGAGACTGATTCACCTTCCTCTGGACTCACTTGGATTCACTCTCACGCTCCACCCAAACCATCCAACCTGAGCTCCAGAGGACCACCTGTACATAGTCACCTGCACAATAAACACTGTTGAATTTTTTATCTTGTGGAGTCTTGTCTCGTTCCGGGTCTTGTACCATCTGGGTTTACTGAAATCATTACAGAATGCCCCAGCCACTGACCAGCCAATAAAAACTGAGTTGTTTGTCACGCCCCCGCCTGTCACAGCCTCAGCGCCACGGCTCGTTCTCATTCAAAGGATTGCAAAGCGATGCAGGACTGTTTTTTATGTGACACAAATGTATTAAATATCCCTTCTTCATCCCAGAGCTGGACTTTTATTTAGTTTTTTTGCCAAAAGTCAAGTGATCGCTTCATCCTCCACTCACAGGAATGAGGAAATGGATTTGTCACGACTCACGAGCGAATTAAATCATGTCCAAATTGGCTGGTGATGCTCTGCTGATTACAGGGTCTTTTTGTGTTGTTGGACGAGTGATTCATGGTTTTATTATATTTTTTAAACAGTTATATTATCATATAAACACAGAACTTCGCAGCGCAGAGACAGGACATGGAGTGGGGGCGGAGCATTCCAGACATTCCAAACCTGCGCTGACAGAAAGAGGAAATCACGAGCGAATTACATGTCCAACGTTGCTTCGTGAACCTCTGCTGATTTCTGCTGGTTTTTGTGTTGTTGGACAAGTGCTCCATGGTTTTATAATATTTTTAAAAGGTTTTATTAACATATAATCACAGAACTTTGCAGCGCAGACAGGACATGTAGTGGAGGCGGAGCATTCCAAACCTGCACTGACAGAAAGAGGAAGTCACGAGCGAATTGAATCATGTCCAACGTTGCTTCGTGAAGCTCTGATGATTTCTGCTGGGTTTTGTGTTGTTGGACAAGTGCTCTATGGTTTTATTATATTTTTAAAAGGTTTTTATAACATATAATCACAGAATATTGAAGCGCTCCGAGCAGACACACAGCAGGGGGCGGAGCAGAACTAAAATTCAGCAGAAGCACGGACTGTGGCTCCCCCTCTGAGCCATATACGTATAGCTCTGAGGGGGAGGTAGCAGAATGCTTTTCTGCGCTGAAAATATTTCTAAGTCCCAGAGTGTTCAAGAAATCGCATACCCCAGCTTTAAATAGCTCTGTCTTCATTATTGAGTTATTGCTTTTGAAAACTTTAACTTCTCTTTTTTTTTCTGGATGTTATTCACTTTTTTCGGATGAACGTTTCCTCTGGTATCAGATGCTGTGCAGCCGGAAGGATTTTTACTAAAACGTTTTTACTTTAGGGCATTTGCTATGATGCGTAACCATGGCAACAAGGTGTTTTTTTTAACCACCAGGAGCAGCTGATTAGCATCTCAAAAGCTCAAATACCTCAACTACAATCTCAAACGAGTTGAAAAGGAGGTGCCATGGGTGAATTCCCGTCAACTTGGCGGTGGTGCTCGAGTACCTGACCGCCGACTGGAGCTGGTTGGAAATTCGGCTCATGACGAGAGGACCAGGATCATCCTCCGGCACCTTCAGCTGTCTGTCCGTGGCAATGAGCTCGGCAGACTGCTGGGAGGAGTGACCGTCACTCAGGGAGGAGTTCTGTCCAGCATTCGGGCAGTCCTGCTGCCCAGGAGGACCGAGAGGCCCACCGGATCTGACAACAAGCTGGATCCAGGTGGACGGATCGATATCTGTGGCCAGATTCTTTGGATTCACTGCAGAAGATCCTTCCTGCCCGCAGCATCAGCATCTATCAACTCGAATGAAACCAGGATGATGAGCTAGGACAACACTTAATTTCCCTTTGGGATTAATAAAGTATTTTTGAATTGTATTTAATTGATTTAGTAGGAAATTTACAACACAGTAGCATTCAGGAGAACTGTAACATCGTATCCCAGTGGTGGACTTGTCCAGGGTCTCCACCACTTCTCGATTAGTGGCTGATGGACATGGGCACCAGTGACCCGCAAAGGAAGAAACGTAACAGTGTGGTTAGCTGGAGAGCTACATTGTAGCTAACATGACTGTTTAATGACCCCAAGTTGGCAGACTGATGAGACACGGACTCAGAATACAAAATTAAAGTGTTTTTATTTACAGTGCTGAAGAGGTTTTCTGGCTGTGGGAGGAAGTATGTTTCTGTGATCTTGATTGGAGAAAGTAGCTGTTGTTGTCATTAATGTTAGTTTGCAGGTCGTGTTGGAGAGTGGGGTAGTATGAGGTCCTGGTTTTTCCTAGGGCGATAAAGACGGAAAACAGAGAGGTGAATATTGTAATGCGCAGTGGTTCCCAACCCTGGTCCTTGAGGAACACCATCCTGCATGTTTTAGTTGTTTCCCAGCTCCAACACACCTCATTCAGTGGTTTTATTACTTCCTTGTGTTCTGCAGAAGCCTGTTAATCACCCATTAATTAAAAGCAGGTGTTTTGGCGCAGAGAAACAACTAAAACATGCAGGATGGTGTTCCTCAAGGACTGGGGTTGGGAACCCCTGCGAGGGTGATTGGACTGTGGTGTCCAGTATTGGTTCCAGGCTTAGTCTGTTTTCTGAAGGTCAGGTTGATGACTGGGTGAGGTCATGGGGAGCAAGGAGGTAGTTGAGGAGACACAGAGGATCAGAGCTTGGGGGCACAGGAAAATATCAAGGTTAGTCGGGTTTCTCAAGGAATTAGTTCCCTTTCGTCATGTCTCTCGGTGCAACATATGCTATGGGAATTGCACCCCGCGCGATTACCTGAAGGAATACATTCACGCCTTTACGGCAAGGGCGTCAGCGTTGCGCCAGAGGACCCGCCCTCTGGGTACTTAAGCCGCTGACGCCCATCCAACTTCCTCTATTTGCCCTTCACCTCACTTAAACCTGAACTACCTCTCTTCGCGGGATTTATCTGTTGCTTCATCGCTCAACTAGAGGTGAGCTTGCTCCCTACACAGAGCACATGGAGAATTGTTCCTGCGTACTGCTGGGCTAGCGAAAGCTAGTCCGGCACATTTTATCTTAACCCCAAAGTTTTTTCTTCTCCTCTCTCCGCAGACTGCTTCGCTCAACGGCGCTAACTGCGTCACACCGCTACCCCTGCTAATTCGTAGCGGGCTAGCCAGCGAAAGCGACACGACGGAGGAGACGTCTCAAAATAAAAGGATTCTGGAAGGACTCGCCCGCCTTATCTCGGACATGCCTCCGGAGAAAGGAAAGCGAAAGACAAGACTTCTAAGGAAAACCAGCAGGACGACGAGCCCAACCTTGCACACCTGTCCTAGCGGATACGGTTCCTTCCTCGCAGCGATAGACACCCACGAGGCCTGTCCCGTCTGCTTGGGGATGTTACACGCAAAAATGGCGCTGGATGCGCCTGACTCTTGCCCACACTGCAGCCAGATGCTGGAGGCGGTGAGGAGGCACCGGGCGGACTTCGTCGCCAAGGCCATGGGCGCTGCTGCAGCGCCAGCAGACCCAGACACCACTGAGCCCCTCACTCCCACGCCGGAGCTTGAGAACATGGCTCTGGATGACAGCACACGAGTCGAATGGGGTGACAGCCCTGACGTGCTTGCTCCCAAGTGGGACTTAACAGTCAAATTCAACACTCGAGGCATGATGAACGAGGACGAGATCTCGATTTCAGCCTCAGGCGAATTTTCCGCGAAAGACGCAGACGTCGAATACGAGGAACAGGGAGAAGATCTCTTCCGCACCCCGGTACCTGTGCTCCCAGAAACTGACTTTTCCATCCCTGCTCTGTTCTACCTGTGTCACAGAGCAGCGGACGCGCTGCAGATCCCATGGCCAGAACCTCCGCCTCGTCAACAGGTCACGAGGCTGGCAGGAAACTATTTTTACTCAAAGCAGTAGGCCGTTACGAGGCAAAGGATGCCCGTGTTCCCAGACTTCCTCACGGAGCTGACTTGCACCTGGGCTCAACCCAGAGCTCCCATGCTTTTACCACTCTCGCAGTTTCTCGATGTGGATGGAATGGATGAGGTGGAGCCAACGTGCCTCAAATTGAGGACACGCTGACGTCTCACCTGGCTCCCAAGTCATCTGGGACAAAACCAACTCTCCCCAGCAAAGCCTGTCGAGCTTCAGCTTCTCTGCTCGATAAATGCTACAGAGCTCAGGGACTCGCGGCGCGTGCGATGAACGCGTCTGCCTTGATGCAGGCTTACCTGTCTGAAAAACTGCAACAGCTCCAGGTAACAACGGACAAACAAGCTGCCGCTGACTTGCTGGATGAAGCCCGTAGGGCAACAGACTTTGTGCTCCGCATGATGGGAACAGCTGCTGTTGCTCAAGGCAGAGGCATGGCCGAAGTTGTCATTGCAATACGCCATCTGTGGATGACTTTAACTGACCTCCCCGAGGGACAAAAGGTGCCTTTTCTCCACCACTCGATAGAACCGGTGGGATTGTTTGGGAAAGCTCTGGATCGAATTCAGACCAAGCTGGACCAGAGGCGCAAACAGGCTGAAGCTCTCCGGGTGGGCATTCCCAGAAGAACCTTCGCCCCCCTCCCCCCCAGGGAGTCTGCTGGGAGCAAACCTGCGCAACCTCGACACCGCTCAGCAACACGTGCCCCACCGCAAAAGCGACTGGCGTACGAGGACGAGCACCAGCAGAATCAACCTGCCGGGCCCACCTCGAACCAAACATGCTTGGAGCAAAAACAGGTTTGTCTTCTGCCAGGCGGTCAGACACAGGGCCTCCTCAGCGAACCGGGACACCAGACAAAAGCGTGCCTGATGAACCAGGTCCACGTCTTGACTCGAACCGAACATGCTTGGAGCAAAAACAGGTTTGTCTTCTGCCAGGCGGTCAGACACAGGGCCTCCTCAGCGAACCGGGACACCAGACAAAAGCGTGCCTGATGAACCAGGTCCACGTCTTGATTTTACACGATCACCCGCCCACGCGGTACAGGGAATGATCTTTTCATGTCCAGACTTTATTTGTAGCACGGTACAAAAAGCTGGTAACTCTGTTGCATGCACAAATCCTGTTTTTCCTGCCGTGAGTGACATAAAGTCAAATATGTCATTACACTTAAGCACGAATAAAGCTCAAACAACAGACCCTCTCTGTTTTATTGACTAAAAAAAACCCATCAACAAACACAATAACTTCAGCAGAACGGGTCCCTCTGGCCTGCTAGCTGACATAAAGGGAGGGGCCACCCCCCTCACGGCTCACGGGGTGTTAGCCTAATCAATAAGCCCCAGCAGGGTGCCTCTGTTCCGTCTGTAGCGGACAGGCACAGAGGCATCTGCAAGGAGGCCCCACACCCCTCACGGAGACAGGTGAGGCAGGTCACGTGCTCCAACCCCCGCTCCGTTGTGAACCACGGGTCGGACAATATACAAACCAAGCAAACACGTGACATGTCCGTGCCCCAGGGATGTGCGGCAACAGAATCTGACGACCTTTTTTTCCTGGACACCCATTCAACGGCTTCCAGTAAGGGCCAGGGGGGCCACGGCAGAAGCCCACAGGCCACCACAAGCTTCACACGTTCACAAAGGCGATTGTGATCAAACTGCTGTGTGTGTGTAAACAAACCAGGGCTGAATCAGATT
>JBBPBX010046984.1:7918-26360 GCA_038048925.1 Garcialebias charrua | reverse complement strand
CTGTCAGACTCATGAATAAATAAATAATAAGAATAAACACTGCAAAATGTCACATCATGCTGATACTGATCTGTTTCTTGTTGCTGCGTTCATCTGTGACCATCTGCTCATGTTCGTGCTGCTGTTTATAATGATGTTTTTCTACTACATTAGGGCTTAGTGTATTACTAGCTGATGTCTCTCTTAGTTAATCCTAGATGTTATTATTGTTTTCTCTTGCATTTGTTGTTGGATGTAACTGGGACCCTGTGTACATAATCTCGTTTTCAACACATGTACTACATGCGGTGCAAATGACAATAAATTCTCTCTGACTCTGACTCTCTGACTCTGATATATATATATATATATATATATATATATGTATATATATATAGCACATAATTAACAAATACTACACAGGTTGTGTTACAGGTTATTGCACAGGTAGTGACGTTGAGATTGATTTATAATGGTAAGGTAGATACATATATAATGTATCACACATTTTACAGCCACAGTGCAGCAGCAATAAAAAATATTAGCTGTCAAGTTAATATTAGCCATATTAGTTGTCACAGATGTGGCTTAGTGCAAAGTTATTGCCAGTTGTTCAGTGTTATTTATTGAGAGTCCACTGACAATCTGTGGATAATATCTGTACTTTAGTCTTTTTGTGTGTGATGACAGATTCCTGTATTGTATAAAATGCGCTGCTGACAGCTAAATAATATTTCATACATAGTCTAATAATTGTTTTTTTTTCTCAAACAGACTTCTAAAAGTTGAAAGGCATATCAGTCAGAAATGGCAAATAGGCATTAGATAAAGGGCTTTCAATGAAAACCTACCTGCAGCCAGCCTCCTTGAGTCACTGCACAGCTCTGTTCCCAGACAAAAATAAATAAAAGACCGGAAGCACGTGATCGGTAGGTACAGCTCACGTTGGACGTGCCCAAGGTGCAGAAATCTGCGCCCAGCATCTTTCCATTCTCTTGCAATGTTGTGGAATAACTGCGCATGCACCATTTTTAACAGTCTATTGATAAGATTCATGCGCCTCCATACTTGTTTGTTTGTTTGTTTTTGAAACCAGTGCCTTGGTGTGCAGTCCATGTCCATGTGCATGAAAAAGAAGTACATGAACTCTAAAAAAGCAAGAAGCAGCAGAAAAAGAAACAAAATTCCCTTACTTTGACTGAAGTGTAGGTAGACACTGATGTTTTTCTCAAGTTCAAACCTGGATCAGATGGACTTCGACGGTCTCTTGGGTCCCATTTTAACTCCCAAAAAATAAATGTCAAAAATAAAATAAAAAAAACTCTAAACCTATGCTAACTGTCGCTACTAAAAACACTCTCGGTAAACCTAATCCTCCTAACTGTCTCTAATAAAAACACTCGCTAAACCTAACTGTCGCTAATAAAATGCTATGCTAAATGCTATGCTAAATGATGATCGATACGTACGTTTGCTCTTCTCTCTCTCGCCGAAACTCAACAACGTGGTCAAAATGGCGTGTCCCTTTAAATAGTACGGCAGTGTCACCCCACCCCTACTCCACGGTCATGCGCACTGTCATGCGCGAACAGTCAAGGTACTGTACCCCTCCCCCACCTTGCCGCTTGCCGTAGTGACGCACTTTTTTTGCCGTATCTCGATTACATACTTCTAATGTACCTCGTTCGTAAGTCCTTTTTTTTGCCGTATGTCGACAGCATTTTTTTCAAAGAGGCAAATCGTAAGTCTGAGTTGCCGTAGCTCGAAGGTGACGTAACTCGAGGGTTCCCTGTACAAGTATATACACACACATATATATACAGTGTAAAGGAATTTGGGGGGGGGGGGTCAGTATTAAACTGACACCCTTTACCTTAATTATTTACTTATTCAGATTGAATAGTAATTTACGGATTCTTTTCTTTTTCAGTTTACCCAATATTTCTGTGATCTGTTATGATGAACAAATAAACCATAAAGCCATAAGTGATGATGGAAACATTGACTTTAGTTGGTATGCCAGGAGACACTACCTTTTATTTAAAATAAATCAACTAAAATTAACACCATTACACTTGATTGACGGATTTCACTTTTGCAATTTAACACGCATCAGCACACTTAAATTGCAACACAACAGACATAGTAATGAGTTGGCATATTACTTTTTATCTGTGGCTCTTTAGCTTAAAAATTTAGTTACTAGCTTAAATTGAGAAGGAGAAGGAAAATAGGAGAAAAAATGGAAAGATTTTAAGAGGAAGTTTATCTTGCATTTAATAAACCAGATGACACTCTTCCATACGCGTCCAGCTAAGATATCATCACACCTCCAGTAAGCAAACAGCTGCTGCTTTACCTTAAGACGTCCGTCTCGGTTCTGGTAAATAGCTGTGGTCAGCCTTGGACGTAACGAGTCGTAGGTCCCGCAAGTCCAAGCTGGACTCCAAACGTGTTTACCCTCTCAGTGTCGGTGATACTTGCTTTAGTCGGCAGAAGTCGTGGCAGTCATGGCTTTGGCTCAAGATAACTTATTCCAGAAAGGAATAAACAAAGTTCTGAGCTTACGCACGGTTCGAAGTGGACTGATAACAAGCATGTTATTAGTCCTTACTGAAGAACGAAGGTCTTTGGCTCTTGACCAAACGTCCGACAGCTTGAAGAAAAAGTTCACATCTCTTCTTCCTTACAGGAACTAGAGGTTCCAGAAAAAACTTAGAACCCTTAGTCGAGGATCTGAGATCAGCGACTTGTCCCTCTACGATTGGTTCAGAAGAACCAGTCGAGGAGTTCACTTGCTGTTATCAAGATTCAAGGTTACAGCCAGAAGCAGAGAGAAATGTTTAGGAAAAAGACAGACGCATAGACTCCAAGAGGTAAAATACTTGGATTAGCGTCTTAACACTTCTAAACAAATCTGAAAAGCACAATTTGACATAAAATTCAACTCTGATACCATTATAAGGTCAAGTAACACAGTAATGCTCCACATTTAAAGAATGACACAGCATATAACATATGTGATCATAAAACATATTGTAAATTACAACATTGCTCATGAATAAACACAGGTGATGCTCTGATTACCCCTCCCTGGGCTGCCACCTTACCGTGGTGGAGGGATTTGAGTGTCCCAATGATCCTAGGAGCTATGCTGTCAGGGGCTTCATGCCCCTAGTAGGGTCACCCAAGGCAGACAGGTCCTAGGTGAGGGACCAGACAAAGTGCAGCCCAAAAACCCCTATGATGAGTGAAATAAATGGACTAAGTTTTCCCTCGCCCGGACGCGGGTCACCGGGGCCCCACTCTGGAGCCAGGCCCGGAGGTGGGGCACGCTGGCGAGCGCCTGGTGGCCGGGCTTTTACCCATGGAGCCCGGCCGGGCACAGCCCGAAGAGGAGACGTGGGTCCCCCTTCCCATGGGCTCACCACCTGTGGGAGGGGCCAAAGGGGTCGGGTGCAATGTGAGATGGGTGGTGGCCGAGGGCGGGGACCCTGGCGGTCTGATCCTCGGCTACAGAAGCTGGCCATTGGGACATGGAATGTCACCTCTCTGGTGGGGAAGGAGCCTGAGCTAGTGTGTGAGGTTGAGAGTTTCCGACTAGAAATAGTCGGACTCACCTCAACGCATGGCTCTGGCTCTGGAACCAGTTTCCTTGAGAGGGGTTGGACACTCTTCCACTCTGGAGTTGTCCCTGGTGAGAGGCGCCGAGCAGGAGTGGGCATACTGGTTGCCCCCCATCTTGGTGCCTGTACGTTGGGGTTCACCCCGGTGAACGAGAGGGTAGCCTCCCTTCGCCTACGTGTGGGGGGACGGGCTCTGACTGTTGTTTGTGCCTATGCACCAAACGGCAGCTCAGACTACCCACCCTTTTTGGAGTCCTTGGAGGGGGTATTGGAGAGTGCGCCTCCTGGGGACTCCCTTGTTCTACTGGGGGACTTCAACGCTCACGTGGGCAATGACAGTGAGACCTGGAGGGGTGTGGTTGGGAGGAACGGCCCCCCTGATCTGAACCAGAGTGGTGTTCTGTTATTGGACTTCTGTGCTCGTCATGGATTGTCCATAACGAACACCATGTTTAAGCATAAGGGTGTCCATATGTGCTCTTGGCACCAGGACACCCTAGGTCGCAGTTCGATGATCGACTTTGTTGTCGTCTCATCTGATCTGCGGCCGCATGTCTTGGACACTCGGGTGAAGAGAGGGGCGGAGCTGTCAACTGACCACTACCTGGTGGTGAGTTGGCTCCGATGGTGGGGGAGGATGCCGGTCAGACCTGGCAGACCCAAACGTATTGTGAGGGTCTGCTGGGAACGTCTGGCAGAGTCTCCCGTAAGACGGAGCTTTAACTCCCACCTCCGGGAGAGCTTTGAACACGTTCCGAGGGAGGCGGGGGACATGGAGTCCGAGTGGGCCGTGTTCCGCGCCTCTATTGTCGAGGTAGCTTATCGGAGCTGTGGCCGCAAGGTTGTTGGTGCCTGTCGTGGTGGCAACCCTCGAACCCGGTGGTGGACACCGGCAGTGAGGGATGCTGTCAGGCTGAAGAAGGAGTCCTATTGGGCCTTTTTGGCTTGTGGGACCCCGGAAGCAGCTGATAGGTACCGGCAGTCCAAGCGGCATGCGGCTCGGGTGGTTGCTGAGGCAAAAACTCGGGCGTGGGAGGAGTTCGGAGAGGCCATGGAGAATGACTTCCGTACGGCTTCGAGGCGATTCTGGTCCACCATCCGGCGTCTCAGGGGGGGAAAGAGGTACGCGACCAACACCATTTATGGTGGGGGTGGCGTGCTACTGACCTCAACTCGGGATGTTGTGAGTCGGTGGGCGGAATACTTCGAAGACCTCCTCAATCCTACTGGCACGTCTTCCACTGAGGAAGCGGAGCCTGGGGACTTTGGGTCGGGTTCTCCGATCTCTGGTGCTGAGGTCGCCGAGGTGGTTAAAAAGCTCCGCGGTGGCAAGGCTCCGGGGGTGGATGAGATTCGCCCGGAGTTCCTTAGGGCTCTGGATGTTGTAGGGTTGTGTTGGCTTACGCGACTCTGCAATATCGCGTGGACATCGGGGGCAGTTCCCTTGGATTGGCAGACTGGGGTGGTGGTTCCCCTATTCAAAAAGGGGGACCGTAGGGTGTGTTCCAACTATAGGGGGATCACACTCTTAAGCCTCCCTGGTAAGGTCTATTCAGGGGTTCTGGAGAGGAGGGTCCGTCGGATAGTCGAACCTCGGATTCAGGAGGAACAGTGTGGTTTTCGTCCTGGTCGTGGAACACTGGACCAGCTCTACACCCTCAACAGGGTCCTGGAGGGTGCGTGGGAGTTTGCCCAACCAGTTTACATGTGCTTTGTGGACTTGGAGAAGGCATTCGACCGCGTCCCTCGGGGGGTTCTGTGGGGGGTACTCCGGGAGTATGGGGTACCAGGCCCTTTGATATGGGCTGTTAGGTCCCTGTACGACCGGTGTCAGAGCTTGGTCCGCATTGCCGGCAGTAAGTCAGGCTCGTTTCCGGTGAGAGTTGGACTCCGCCAAGGTTGCCCTTTGTCACCGATTCTGTTCATAACTTTTATGGACAGAATTTCTAGGCGCAGCCAAGGTGTTGAGAGGATCCGTTTTGGTGACCTTAGAATCGCTTCTCTGTTTTTTGCAGATGATGTGGTCCTACTGGCTTCATCAGTTCGTGATTTACAACTTTCACTGGAGCGGTTTGCAGCCGAGTGTGATGCGGCCGGGATGAGGATCAGTTCCTCCAAGTCCGAGGCCATGGTCTTGAGCCGGAAAAGGGTAGCATGCCCTCTCCGGGTCGGGGAGGAGGTCCTGCCCCAAGTGGAGGAGTTTAAGTATCTCGGGATCTTGTTCACGAATGAGGGAAAACTGGAGCGTGAGATCGATAGGCGGATAGGTGCAGCGTCCGCAGTGAAGCGGGCGCTGTACCGGTCTGTCGTGGTGAAGAGAGAGCTGAGTCAAAAGGCAAAGCTCTCAATTTACCGATCGATCTACGTTCCCACCCTCATCTATGGTCATGAGCTTTGGGTTATGACCGAAAGAACAAGATCTCGGATACAAGCGGCTGAAATGAGTTTTCTCCGCAGGGTGGCTGGACTCTCCCTTAGAGATAGGGTGAGAAGCTCAGTCATCCGGGAGGGACTCGGAGTAGAGCCGCTGCTTCTCCACATCGAGAGGAGCCAGTTGAGGTGGCTCGGGCATCTGGTTAGGATGCCTCCTGGACGCCTCCCTGGTGAGGTGTTCCGGGCATGTCCCACCGGGAGGAGACCCAGAGGAAGACCCAGGACGCGCTGGAGGGACTATGTTTCTCGGCTGGCCTGGGAACGCCTTGGGATTCCCCCGGAGGAGCTGCTCCAAGTGGCTGGGGAGAGGGAAGTCTGGGCCTCCCTACTTAGGCTGCTACCCCCGCGACCCGACCCCGGATAAGCGGAAGAAGATGGATGGATGGATGGATGGATGCTCTGATTATATTTGTAGTAGAACAAAATCAAAGATAGAAATAGTCTCTTTTTGAGTGAATCTGTCCTTTGATTCAAACTAATAAAATAAATTGTGTTAAATGTCTGGTTACTGAAAGGGTCAGTGAAAAGCATCACTGAAGAGTTCAAAACACTTCAGTTTGACCCAGTCGCCAGTCCTTGGGGATGAGGTCTAACACGAAAGGATACCTTGAACTGTCTCTGATCTTGAAGTAATCCAGCAAGTGGAAGAAGAAAAATAAAAAATTATAATCCCATAAAGTTTTTGGAAATTCCATACTGTTTGTAGGTAATCCCATTGCGATAAGCTTTTAATCCTTTGGAAAACAAAGTCTTATATTCCACAGCGGTAAATCCACAGCAGTAATTCCATCACGATTAGTTTTGTTGATTGATCAGCAACAATTGTTTTTATAATCAGCATGTAGAGGGGATCCCTCGATTGACGCAGAGGAGGCGACCCTTGGATGAAGGTTGAAGACCAAGCGTTGGAGCTGCAGGTCCCCACATCGAAGGTTGGCTGGTTGGCTTCCAGTCAGTGCCACTCTGGTTCTATGTGTCATGCAATTGTGTTTTTTTTAGGTGGGCTTATGATTGGGATTTTACATTAAGCCTTACCTATATGCATCTGGTGTGTAAGCTATCATGATTTAGATCAGCTACAATTACCAATTAAGGGGTGGATCAATGCTGTAAAATTAGATATAGGGATCTATACCTATAGAAGGTTCAAGAGGGCTTCTGTAACGAAGGCCTCTTCTTCCAAACTATTCCTCCATTCTGTTACGTAGTTTAGGTTAAACTAAAATAGAAAAAGGAAATATAGTTTGGTCTAAATGTCTGTTGTCTTTTAGACAAATGACGTAGGATTTGGTATTCCTAATAAATTTTGAAGTCTATGGCGAGACTCATCAAAATGAATAGATAATCTAGAATAGAATCGATCGAATCGGTTCAATTTAGAAATTGTGAGACCAGTGTAGTTTATGGTACCTTGAGTAGCTTTAAACTACATTGACTCTTCAACGATTGAGATTTAACAAAACGAACTGCATGTTGGCATAGTTAAATCCATATTATTCATTAACCAATGTTAATACAAAACCTTTTTGGCTGGGAGTGTTCAGAACCAAAACAATATCTCAAATAATGACAACAGTAATGACTAAACAACAAGGAAACAACGTTTCACTGCTTCGACACACTCTTGTCGTCAGATTCCAAAATGCAACACACAAGAAAAACAGGTCTCAACTTTATAACCGAGGTCAAATTAAATCTTGTGGATTTAAACGGTTGTTAAGGTTAGTTTTTTGTTGTGGGTGTTAGACTTGGCGTTTCTAAGTTCAAGTTGGACAATGCGACTTATAGGGTGGAAAATATTGTGGTTTAAACATGATTAGTTTATTTACTAACTTGTGTTTGGGCGACCTTATTATCCCATGAAGTCGGTGAATTTGTGAGATCTTTGACTTTTGTGGAGTCATTGAACGCCTTGTAAGGTTTGATCTGATTTCGATGTACCCATTTAGCAATTGGTTCTTTGCGGCCTTTGCTGATTTTGATTTCGTAGACGACCGAGGACACTTTGTCTGTTATCAGATGTGGTCCAGTCCACCTGTGCATTAGTTTGCGGGCGAGAGTTCCGGTCTCTGACCCTCCTTTCCCGGTTGCGGGGGAGAACATATAGTACCAGACTCTGTCTCCCACGTGGAGTTCATTGTGAGAGGCCTTCTGGTCATAGTACGCACAGGTTACCGTGAGAAAATATTTCGGGATAAGTCGGCCGGGATAAGGATCAGTTCCTCCAAGTCCGAGGCCATGGTCTTGAGTAGGGCTGAACGATTTTGGAAAATAATCTAATTGCGATTATTTTTCTATAAATTGCGATTGCGATTTAAAATGCGATTATTTTTACTGGTTCTGTATTAATTCATATCACTAACGACACAACTGTTTTTTTTTTAAATCAGATAATTAATGCGCTTTTTCACGCAGAACGTTAGCTTGCTGAGCTAGCTGCTAACCGGGCACCGTCAAAACAGACCCGGCGGTCACATGACCAGCTCGCGCTCAGTCTCGGTGTCTCAGCGTCTAAGCTCAGATACACGTTTAAATGAGCTAACTTACCTGAATTTATAACTTTTATGACTTCTGTCGAGCCTGAAGCAACAGTGTTGGAGCACAGTCTCCTCCTCCGCCCTGCTCTGTTTTGCTCGCTCAGCTGAGCTCCTGCTGCTCGGCGCGGCCACTACTAAGTCACGTGACCAGCTCGCGGTCTCGGTGTTTCAGCCTCTAAGCTCAGATTCACGTTTACACAAGCTAACTTACCTGAATTTATAACTTTTATGACTTCTGTCGAGCCTGAAGCAACAGTGTTGGAGCGCAGTCTCCTCCTTGCTCCATTCAGAGCTGCGCGCGGCCAGAGCGGTTCACTACCAAGTCACGTGACCAGTCAAATCGCAGCCCGTGCGATTAGAGAATCGCGTTTTAACATATCGCGAGATAATCGCAAATGCGATTAATCGTTCACCCCTAGTCTTGAGCCGGAAAAGGGTAGCATGCCCTCTCCGGGTCGGGGAGGAGGTCCTGCCCCAAGTGGAGGAGTTTAAGTATCTCGGGATCTTGTTCACGAATGAGGGAAAACTGGAGCGTGAGATCGATAGGCGGATAGGTGCAGCGTCCGCAGTGAAGCGGGCGCTGTACCGGTCTGTCGTGGTGAAGAGAGAGCTGAGTCAAAAGGCAAAGCTCTCAATTTACCGATCGATCTACGTTCCCACCCTCATCTATGGTCATGAGCTTTGGGTTATGACCGAAAGAACAAGATCTCGGATACAAGCGGCTGAAATGAGTTTTCTCCGCAGGGTGGCTGGACTCTCCCTTAGAGATAGGGTGAGAAGCTCAGTCATCCGGGAGGGACTCGGAGTAGAGCCGCTGCTTCTCCACATCGAGAGGAGCCAGTTGAGGTGGCTCGGGCATCTGGTTAGGATGCCTCCTGGACGCCTCCCTGGTGAGGTGTTCCGGGCATGTCCCACCGGGAGGAGACCCAGAGGAAGACCCAGGACGCGCTGGAGGGACTATGTTTCTCGGCTGGCCTGGGAACGCCTTGGGATTCCCCCGGAGGAGCTGCTCCAAGTGGCTGGGGAGAGGGAAGTCTGGGCCTCCCTACTTAGGCTGCTACCCCCGCGACCCGACCCCGGATAAGCGGAAGAAGATGGATGGATGGATGGTACTTTGTATCACATATCATCAATTATATCAAAAACCACACAGCAGATATTTTTCAAACTAATATAGTGTGATCACAACATGTTCATGTACTGACTGTAACCTGTTGGAGTTATTTGAATTAATATTCAATGTTTTATAGACATAAATGTGTCAAGCTAGCTCCATTATTTTTCTCCCTTGTACTTTGTATCACATATCATCAATTATATCAAAAACCACACGGCAGATATTTTTCAAACTAACATAGTGTGATCACAACATGTTCATGTACTGACTGTAACCTGTTGGAGTTATTTGAATTAATATTCAATGTTTTATAGACATAAATGTGTCAAGCTAGCTTCAATTATTTCGCCATAGTACTGTACTTTGTTACACTTATCATGAAATACCAAAAAAAAACACCACTTATATTATCCAAACTAATTTAGTGTAACCACAAGATGTTCATGTACTGACTGTAACCCATCCATCCATCCATCCATCTTCTTCCGCTTATCCGGGGTCGGGTCGCGGGGGTAGCAACCTAAGTAGGGAGGCCCAGACTTCCCTCTCCCCTAGCCACTTGGAGCAAGCTCCTCCGGGGGAATCCCAAGGCGTTCCCAGGCCAGCCGAGAAACATAGTCCCTCCAGCGTGTCCTGGGTCT
The DNA here is from genome assembly GCA_038048925.1 of Garcialebias charrua. Taxonomy (NCBI): domain Eukaryota; kingdom Metazoa; phylum Chordata; class Actinopteri; order Cyprinodontiformes; family Rivulidae; genus Garcialebias; species Garcialebias charrua. Next base: position 16,027 of record JBBPBX010046984.1, on the reverse strand, counting down.
TCCTCTGGGTCTCCTCCCGGTGGGACATGCCCGGAACACCTCACCAGGGAGGCGTCCAGGAGGCATCCTAACCAGATGCCCGAGCCACCTCAACTGGCTCCTCTCGATGTGGAGAAGCAGCGGCTCTACTCCGAGTCCCTCCCGGATGACTGAGCTTCTCACCCTATCTCTAAGGGAGAGTCCAGCCACCCTGCGGAGAAAACTCATTTCAGCCGCTTGTATCCGAGATCTTGTTCTTTCGGTCATAACCCAAAGCTCATGACCATAGATGAGGGTGGGAACGTAGATCGATCGGTAAATTGAGAGCTTTGCCTTTCGACTCAGCTCTCTCTTCACCACGACAGACCGGTACAGAGCCCGCTTCACTGCGGACGCTGCACCTATCCGCCTATCGATCTCACGCTCCAGTTTTCCCTCATTCGTGAACTGACTGTAACCCGTTTGAGTTATTTGAATTAATATTCGAAATTTTATAATTTATTTTCGTAGTGCACGCACATGTTTGGAAGAAGTCAAAGCGAACCTACTTTAAATGCAGCAGATTTGACCACTACGTGACAATATTAAAGAGTGGTTGAGCTCAGGAGCCCTCGTACTATAAAGTCAGCTATGAAATATATTTTTATATCTGTTCATTGAGCTACATTTTAAAGACATAAAGCCGCCCGCGCGCGTTGCTCGTGGCGATCCTACTTTTTAAAATCCTGCAGTTTTGAGCAGTACGTGATTTTATTAAGGACACGTTCAGCTGAAGACCCATTTTTGCTATAATTTTAAAAACAAATAATTCTTTTTACCGTGTTTATCATGTAAAGTCCTGCCGTGATCATCACTTCCCTCTCTTCCGTGAAAACAGCTCGAGTCCACACAGACTCCTCCTTCCGGAGCGGGTGAGCACGCGTTGGCACCCCTGTGAAACCACCCCAAAAATCTGGCGCGTGGCAGCACGGAATATCCGGTGGGGAATGCGTAAAGGGGGTCTCTGCGACGCACATATGACGTAATATCCGACCCGTGCCGACCGGTGGAAAAGGGGCATAACAGGAGCAACTCCTCCGGGGGAATCCCAAGGCATTCCCGCTGGAGGGACTATGTTTCTCGGCTGGCCTGGGAATGCCTTGGGATTCCCCCGGAGGAGTTGCTCCTGTTATGCCCAGGACCATGCTGCTACCAGGAGCATGCTGCTAAGAGAACCTCACTGTTAACAGGTCCATGTTACTAGCAGGACCAAGTTGCTAACAGGATCATGCTGCTAACAGGATAATGCTTCTAACAGGACCATGCTGCTAAGAGAACCTCACTGCTAGCAGGTCCATGCTGCTAACAGGACCATGATGCTTAGAGAACCTCACTAACAGGACCCGGCTGCTAACAGGATCATGCTGCTAACAGGATCATGATTCTAAGATAAACTCACTGTTTATAGGTCCATGCTGCTAACAGGACCCTGCTGCTAACAGGATCTGCTAACAGGACCCTGATGCTTAGAGAACCTCACTGGTAACAGGACCCTGATGCTTAGAGAACCTCACTGCTAACAGGACCCTGCTGCTAACAGGATCATGCTGCTAACAGGACCATGCTGCTAACAGGATCATGATTCTAAGATAAACTCACTGTTTATAGGTCCATGCTGCTAACAGGAGCATGCTTCTAACAAGACCATGCTGCTAAGAGAAACTCACTCTTAACAGGTCCATGTTGCTAACAAGATTATGCTACTAAGAGAACCTCACTGCTAGCAGGTACATGCTGCTAACAGGATCGTGCTGCTAACAGGACCATGCTAAGAGAACCTCACTGCTAACATGTCCCTGTTGCTAACAGGGTCCTGCTGCTGAAGGGACCACACTGCTAACAGGACCACGCTGCTAACAGGACTGCACTGCTAACAGGGTCATGCTGCTGTAACATGAAGCTGCACTGCTCTAATTATGACCCCTGACCGATATTCATCTTTCAGACTCATCATGAATCGTGTGCTGTAAAATGACCTCTGACTTCAATAATGTCTGAGGTTTTTCTACACATTTCTCGTCAGGGACATAGTCAGCTACAGTCTGACAAATGTTTACCTTGTTCTTCCTCTGTTTCTAAGAAAGTAAAACAAATCATTAATGAAGTTTGTTTTATTTGATTAACAAGTGTGAACATGAATAATTTTGATTGTTGTTCTCAATCATTATAATGAAATCATGTAAAATATTACAATGTGGATAACATATTTCTCTGTTCTGTTTTTCAGAAAGTGATTATTTCTTCAGATGCACCTGTCGTGAGCAGTCTTTGAGTTGAAGCTGTTTTCTTCAGAGGGGAGTCACAATGTTCCCTAGTTAGTCTAAACAATATTCTCAGAGCTGGGTTTTTACACAAAGATCCTTTGTGTAAAAAGTAGTTTGCCTTGGACCCCCGAACTGAGAAGATCGTCTCCGGCCCCGAACCGGAAGATGGTTCGTCTGTGGACCACATCCGAGAGGTCACGCCAAGGTCCACTCGTTCAACTCCTGAGCAGATAAAAATGTCGCTCAGTTACAATTGTTGGAAGTAAATAACTGCAGAAGATGAAGCCTTTTCCCACTGCAAGTCACGTTCTTGGCTTGAAGTCCAATGGACAGTGTACCTTCTCATCAGTTGTTGCCCTCAGACCCCTAAAGCTGTCACAGTGATGGTCAGCCTTGGGCAGTTCCCAGTGAGTCCTCTTTGCTGGTCTGATCCACCAGAGAACCCCAGAAAGACTTGTGACCTGGTGCCTTCAACACTGACCCGGTAAGGAGCAGAACCTAGTGACATGTTGATGCCTTGGTCTGGTTATGCTATTTTAAGCTGATGCAACTTGGTAAAGCATTTCCTGGCTTGCAGTGATGATAAATGACTTTATCTGATCAGATTAAACAACTTCTTTCAACCAAAAATCCAAAGTAACTACAGTATTTGTTAAAATAGCCAAATTTTCTCTAAATTCGTGCGTGTATAAAACTGAAATAATTCCTGCTCAAAGTCAATTTTGCCTTAGATAAGAGAATTAATCCTTGATTGATTCATTGTTATTGTTTATTATTGTTGTTGATTTTAGTTTGATTATTTTTATAATAAAACTTCAAAGACAACTTTGGTCTCTTCATGCAGATGAATATTCATGTGTTATGATGTAAAACTCCCTGTAATTAACAGATTCTACTTCAGTGACTGATTCTGATTATTAAAGGGTGAATAAGTTGTTGTTGGTCAGTAAACTGACCAGCTGGTGCCAAACTTTAACGAGAGCTAAAGAAATAAAACTAATGTAGTGAAGGGGATGGAGAAAGTGTCACCCTTCTTCCTCCATCTCTCTCCTTAATATTGCTACACTGCTAACAGGAGCATGCTTCTAAGAGAATTTCACTGTTAACAGGTCCATGTTTCTAGCAGGACCATGCTGCTAACAGGACATGAGGCTAAGAGAACCTCACTGCTAATATGTCCATGTTGCTAACAGGGTCATGCTTCTAAGAGGAGCATGCTGCTAACAGGACCATGCTGCTAACAGGAGCATGATGCTAACAGGAGCATGACAGTAAGAGTACCTCAGTGCTATCAGGTCCATGTTTCTAAGAGGGTTTTGCTGTTAACAGGTCCATGTTTCTAACAGGACCATGCTGCTAACAGGACATGAGGCTAAGAGAACCTCACTGCTAATATGTCCATGTTGCTAACAGGGTCATGCTTCTAAGAGGAGCATGCTGCTAACAGGACCATGCTGCTAACAGGAGCATGATGCTAACAGGAGCATGACAGTAAGAGTACCTCAGTGCTATCAGGTCCATGTTGCTAACAGGGTCATGCTGCTAACAGGACCATGCTGCTAACAGGACCATGCTGCTAACAGGAGCATGACACTAGAGCACCTCAGTGCTATCAGGTCCATGTTGCTAACAGGGTCATGCTGCTAACATGATCATGTTGCTAACAGGACCATGCTACTAACAGGATCATGCTGCTAAGAGACCATGCCTCCAAGAGAAACACACAGGTAAGGTCCATGCTAACAGGCCTATCCTGTTTAACAGTAACAGTGTTTTTATAACACGTTGTATGTCTTAAACAGCTATCTCTTGAAAATGAGTCATTGTGACTCAATGAGCCTACCTGTATAAATAAAGGTTAAATAAATAAATAAAAAGTGATTATTGTAATTTTGATGCATTCTCATTAGTGGCCGCCAGAGGGCAGCAGTCTCCGCACAGTTCAGCCTCGCGCTGGTTTCGGTTTATTTAAGAACTACACGCCCACTGGGGAAATATAAACGAAACGAACAAGCCACTGTTTTGTTCATAAAAAGAGAAAAACAGAAAGATGAACTTTACAGAGACAAAGATAAGATCAGCTGAGACATGCCCTGAGGCGCCTCTAATGATGATAAAAGTCCAACATGGACGCTCAGTTGTCTGGAGCTGTTCAAAGGTCTGACTCATCCTGCTGGAGTCCACCAAGCTGCGTGTTTTCAGTGGAGGCCCTCCTGCCTCCCTCCATCACCGCTCAGCTCGGGCTGCCACCACACCTCCCTCCTCCTGGGGAGTCGGTCCTGCTCGGAGCGGCAGCCTCTACAGACGGACATCCAACCTTGAAGGAGGGCCAGCGCGTGCGTTACACGCGGGTTCGTGCGTGACTTCCTGCGGCCAAGCGGAGGAAGCGGACGGAGATGTGCTAGTAAACATCGTCCTGCTCCTCCTCTAGTCCAGGACGGATGTGCTGCAGGGGACGGGGCAGGACGCGACCTCCGCTGCGGAAGTTGTGTTCGGGATGAACAGCCTGTTCTGACTGATGCTGTGCGGCCATGCTGCAGGCAGCACCCTGCCACCGGAACCAGTCCAGCTCCTCCAGTGTCTGCTGCTGCAGCAACAAACTCACCTGCCTGACAAGGATGTGATCAGCAGCTGACTTCTCTCCAACAGCAGGGTGTCTCAAACATTCATCCCACTGGCCTCTGCATGACTGTACTGGAACCAGTCCAGCTCCTCCAGTGTCTGCTGATGTTACCATCAGGATTCTGTCCAGCTGCAGCAACAAACTCACCTGCCTGACAAGGATGTGATCAGCAGCTGACTTCTCTCCAACAGCAGGGTGTCTCAAACATTCATCCCACTGGCCTCTGCATGACTGTACTGGAACCAGTGTCCTTGCTCCCACAGCTCACACTGAGGCAGCACCATGGGGGCCAAGCAGAGCAAGAGCCAGGAGTCTGGAGGAGCCAGTCCTCAGCACAGCTGGAAGCGGACCCCCACCAAGGAGCGGGGGGACATCTTGGCCTCCCTCGTGCTGAAGTCAGGAGATCGGCTGACCCGTGGGGGGACACCCCCCCCACCCTATCAACGACGTATTGGAATGATTCAGGAGATGATGCTGATGGCCAAGCAGGGCAAGCAAGACGAGGTCACAGAGATGCTGAAGACACTCAGACAGGTGTGTGTGTGTGTGTGTGTGTGTGTGTGTGTGTGTGTGTGTGTGTGTGTGTGTGTGTGTGTGTGTGTGTGTGTGTGTGTGTGTGAACCTGCTTTTTGTTACTTTTCCATGACCCTTTTTGGTATAATCATATACCTTGTCAGGTAGTCCCTAAGAGGGCCAACACCCAGTCCTAGTATGGTTGAAAGATGTTTGTGGAGTTAGGCTGAGGGCGGGTCAGGGCTAGGCTACAAGATAATGGAAGTCATTACAAAGTCCTAATAAGGACACAAGTACTGGGGCAGCACAGTGGATCAGTGTTCAGAGTTGTTGCCTCCCACCTTGGGCCTTTCTGTAAGTTTATGTTCTACCTGTGCACACAGGAGTTATCTCCAGGTACTTTGGTTTCCTTCAACAGACAAAAATCAAATCTGATATGTTCATTTACAGCTTTCACTTGTCTCTAGGTGAGAGAGTGAATGGTAGTCCCGTTTGTCTCTGTGTCCCTGTGATGGACTGGAGACCTGTCCAGGGTGTCTCTGTGATGGACTGGAGACCTGTCCAGGTGTCTCTGTGATGGACTGGAGACCTGTCCAGGTGTCTCTGTGATGGACTGGAGACCTGTCCAGGTGTCTCTGTGATGGACTGGAGACCTGTCCAGGTGTCTCTGTGATGGACTGGAGACCTGTCCAGGTGTCTCTGTGATGGACTGGAGACCTGTCCAGGTGTCTCTGTGATGGACTGGAGACCTGTCCAGGTGTCTCTGTGATGGACTGGAGACCTGTCCAGGTGTCTCTGTGATGGACTGGAGACCTGTCCAGGTGTCTCTGTGATGGACTGGAGACCTGTCCAGGTGTCTCTGTGATGGACTGGAGACCTGTCCAGGGTGTCCTGTGATAGACTGGAGACCTGTCCAGGGTGTCTCTGTGATAGACTGGAGACCTGTCCAGGGTGTCCCCGCCTCTCACACAGTGACTGCTGAAGATAGACATCAGTTCTCTGCACAAAGAAGCTGTTACAGGAAATGGATAGATAGAAATATAAACATGTGCGTTTTGAAAAGTAGACAACTTTTCAGGAGTTACAGCTCTGCTGAGTATGATGCTTCTTTTTATTTGAACTTTTCTTTTCTTAGCGTTTCTCCAGAGCCAGAGCTGAAACAAAAGCCTGACACACTGAAGAAACTGATTGATGGGTGATTGAATGCTCCTCGTGCTTGATGAAATCACCTCCCTTTCCTCAGAAGAATGGACCTGCTCAGTCTGACTGCCTAACACACTCAGTGCTATGATTTACAGCCTCACGCTCTACTTTACCACTGTAAAGGATTATGAGGAGGTCAATATTAATACTGACCTCTTTACCTTAATTAATTTACTTATTCAGATTGAATAGTAATTTCACGGATTCTTTTCTTTTTCAGTTTACCCAATATTTCTGTGATCTTTATGATGGATAAATAAACAAAGCCATAGAGTGACAATGGACACGTTAACTTAGCTTGATATGTCAAAGAGACACTATCATTTATTTAAAATGAATCAACTAAATTAACACCATTACACTTGATTGACAGGATTTCACTTTCTTTCAAATTAATACGTCAGCACACTTAAATTTAACACAACAGACTTCAATATTGGATGTTAACATATTTAGTCTGTGGGCTCTTCAGCTTAAAATAGTTTCCAGCTTAGATTGAGAGGGGAAAGAGTAGGAGGAAGATTTAAGAAGAATTGGGAGGTTAAGAGAGGAAGTTTATCTTGCATTTATGAAACCAGATGACACTCTTCCGTACGCGTCCAGCTAAGATATCATCACACCTCCAGCAAGCAAACAGCTGCTCCTTTACCTTAAGACGTCCGCCTTGGTTCTGGTAAAGAGCTGTGATCAGCTTTGGACTGACGAGTCGTCGGTCCCGCAAGTCCAAGCTGGACTCCAGACGTGTTTACCTTGTCGGTGTCGGTGATACTCGCTTTCGTCGGCAGAAGTCGTGGCAATCGTGGTTTTTGGCTCAAGATAATTTATTCCAGGAAGGAATAACAAAGTTTGAGCTTACGCTCATTCGAAGTGGACTCATAACAGCAAGTTATCAGTCCCAGCTGGATGACGAAGGTCGTTAGCTCTTGACCAAGCGTACCACAGCCCTTTGGGAAGGTTCACATCTCTTTCGAAGCTCCCAGCAAACTCTGAAGCGTTTCCGCCCAGTTAGAACTTAAAAAGAGACTTAGAGAGGAGTTCACTTGCCTTATCAGACCCAAGGTTACAGCCAGCAGCAGAGAGAGATTTGTTTAGGAAAAGACACAGCAAGCTGGAGCCCTTTCATGAAAAACAACGGATTACTGTCTTCTGACTTTCTAAACAAAACCGTCCGGTCTCTGTGACCCGAGACTTCACCTTTAACACAGCAGTGAACACAGTAATACTCTTACAGAATAACACAGCTTAAAAGCACACATCATGAAAATGACAAAAGTTATTCTTTTGATCACATTAGAATAAAATCAAAGGTAGAAATAGTCTCTTTTGGTGACTATATTTATCAGATTACAGCTAAATGAATGATCTTGTAGTAAATGTCTTGCTTTACTGAGAGGTCAGTAAAGGTCATCTCTGGAACAGTTCAAAGGCCTTAGTTTGACCCTGGGTAGGTCCACTACATCTCCCCCCTTTTGGAAGCCATCGCCAGTC
>JBBPBX010046983.1:15876-26360 GCA_038048925.1 Garcialebias charrua | reverse complement strand
CATAAGCGGATTTGTGCTATTTTTATTTAAAATGCAGTACCGCTAATAACTAATTATCTATCAGTAAAAACGAATAAACTTATTACAGGCTCTTATGCTGGCTCCGTAGCTGCTTGTTTTGCCTTTTTCTCCTCCCTCACCGTAAAGAGCAGAGAGGAGGGAGGGTTGGAGGGGGAGCAGAGGGAGAACAGACACGGATCTACCATGTAGCAAATGATGCCGTTGCTTGGGGTCCCAAATCTGCAGGGGTCCGGCCCCGCCGCGCCCCGGCCAGTCACCTACATCACTAACATTGCTAATGCTTGTTAATGTACATTTAACATAAAAATAATTATAGTTACGATGAAAACGATCTTAAAAACACAATACAAAAACCGGTCGATTTCTGTATTCCCCTACTAAAAATGGACTATTCCATCTTGACATCTTCCGGGTCAGAGGTGAACTCAGGGGCTAATTCTGTGGCTAGCTGCTTGTGCTGGGTACTTGGATAAATCCGCAGAGAACCCCGCTGTTTCAAGCCAAATTAACGCGGCCGGAGGATTTTATTGTGTGTTTTGTGTCGACCACTCGACGGTGAGTCGTTAGTTTTATGTATTTTAGTTACTTTTCATTAAATCTGTTGACATCTTCCGGGTCAGAGGTGAACTGGACGCTAACTCTGTGTCCAGCTGGTTGTGCTGGGTTACTAATGGATAAATCCGTAGAGAACCCCGCTGTTTCAAGCCAAATTAACGCGGCCGGAGGATTTTATTGTGTGTTTTGTGTCGACCATTCGACGGTGAGTCGTTAGTTTTATGTATTTGGGTTACTTTTATGTATAAATGCGGTGGCGAAACGCCCGTGTATTTCAGATTTAAAAGTGGTCTTAGGGATTAAAAGATCATTCTTTTTTGTTAATTTCGTGGCCGAATAGAATATATGTACGTAAAGTATTAAATAAATCCTTTGATTTTTGTAATTTCATCCTTTTAGGATCATTTTTGTTACTTTTCAGTTGGCAGTGTAGTGCAAATATTGCATAACGCTGCCGGCTATATATAAATATATATATATATATATAATATATAAATATATAAATAGCGGATTAGATTAGCTTCCCCTAATTTTCATAAGACATTTGTGCTTTTGAAATTGTGGACCTAAAAAAATTAATAAGCGTTTTAGAAATTGTGGAACTAATTTTTTTATTAGCGTTGCCCACCACTGAAGATCAGAGACAGTTCAAGGTATCCTTTCGTGTTGGACCTCATCCCCAAGGATTGGCGATGACTTCCAAAAGGGGGGAGATGTAGTGGACCTACCCAGGGTCAAACTGAAGTCTTTTTGAACTGTTCCAGTGATGACCTTTACTGACCTTTCAGTAAACAAGACATTTACTACAAATTATTCCATTAGTTGTAATCTGAGAACATAGTCACCAAAAGAGACTACAGGTAGTCCCCGACTTACGAGCGAGTTCCGTTCCTCCGAGGCGCTCGTAAAGCGAAAATTCGTAACTTGGAACGGCCGCCACGTGTCTCGTAAGTCCGGAATTTCGCTCGTAAGTTGGAACGGTTTTGCTAGCGCGACTACAAACACTCGTTTTTCATCGAAAAACTGCTTACGAGTGCATAAAAATGATCGGAAACGTGTGTCCACATGTTTAGCTAACGAACTGTGGTGAAAAAACACAGAAAAACTCGGTATTTTTTGCGTTTTTTCCAAAAATTCGCCAGCTCGTAAGTCCGGAACCTCGTAGGTCAGAGCGCTCGTAAGTCGGGGACTACCTGTATTGGCTTCTTTAATTTTTTCTAATGTAATCAAAAGAATAACATTTTGTCATTCTCATGATGTGCTATTATGCTATGTTAGTCTTTAATGTGGAGTATTACTGTGTTACTTGACCATATAATGGTGTCAGAGTTTAATTTTATAATAATAATAATAATAATGAATTCAATTTATAATGCACTTTTCATTAATGAAAATCTCAAAGTGCTACAAAGTGCAACAGAATTAAATGTCAATAAAACAAGTAAAATCAATAACAGTATCAACTAAGATCAAAAGTAGAATCATGAGGAGGTAGAGTATGCTCGGTTGAAAAGAAAGGTCTTCAAGCCGCTCTTAAAGTCAACCACAGACTGTGGGGCTCTCAGACAGTCAGGAAGAGAGTTCCACAGGTGGGGGGCAGCCACACTGAAAGCCCGGTCTCCCATGGTCCTTAATTTGGTTCTCGGAATGTGAAGGAGATTACTGTTCTGTGACCGCAGCGACCGGGTGGATGAGTATGGAATAAGAATATCCTTCAGATAATCTGGTGAAGCTCCATGTAAGCATTGATGTGTAATGAGAGCAGTTTTGTACTGAATTCTGTAGGCGACAGGAAGCCAATGAAGGTTATGGAGAATGGGCGTAATATGTTCAAATTTACGAACTCTCAACAAGATCCTTGCTGCACTGTTTTGAATATATTGAAGTTTCTGAAGGTTTTTGCCAGGGATTCCAATAAACAGGGAGTTGCAGTAGTCGAGCCTGGAGGAGACAAAAGCATGGACGAGCTTCTCAGCATCGGAAAAAGTTAGGGATGGGCGAAGTCTGGAGATGTTTCGAAGATGGAAGAAGCAAGTTTTAAACAGAAGCTTAAAGCTCCACTGACATCATCTTTTGACTTTTCAAAAAATGGCACAACATATATAAATATTAAGATTGACCCCTGACCGTTTTTGCTAAAATAATGTTAAATGAATGAAAATTCTCCCCCAAAACAGTTTAAAATTAGCGCCATTTTTTTAACACGATAAATAGGGATTTCGCCGTCGCAGGATGATGACGTCATGTAAAGGAATTTCTCTACTGCGCAGCTTGAAAACAATGGAGGAGCTACAAACTCGATCCGTCCAATTTAGCCATTTAAAAGTTAATATTTTAGCGGATTGTCTGCAGAGAAGCCAAAGTTATTTCCAGTAAACAGCAGGTTATAATTTTTTTCAGCTCCTGCTGGTTTTTGGAGACTTTTCACTTCATGAGGTGAGCTGCTGTGTGGAGTTACATGCATGTGGACGAGGCAGAAGTAATTCTACAACATGTACATCGTCTCCAGCCTCCACAGCACTGAAATGGTAATATATTAGTTAATGTTCCTAATAATTATTCAACATTAATTAATAGTTTAAAAAATTAGTCCCTTTTAAAATATCTGTTAAATATATTATTCTTTTATTTTATTTTGTTTGTGTTTTCAGGTTTCCAGGTCTCCAGTCCATCACCTGAGGCTCTTCCTGTTGAACCACAACCCAGACTTTCACATCACAGCAGGTAAGATTGCATCAACGAAAAGAATACTACTCAACAATATTCTTTGATGTAAATCTGTTGATTTTCTGTGGTTCTGATGAGGGAAGTGACAAAGTGGATGCAGCATTCAGCCCATAATGGACCCAGATGTCCCCTGCGTCCAGACCTACAACACCTGGACATCCATGAGCGTGGAGGAGCGAGGATTCACAGAAATGTCTTCACCTGAAGAGTGGACCGAGGTGGAGAACAAACCTTGATATTGTTAAACAACAGATGGAGACGTCTTCAGGATCTGTAGAACATCAGGACTGCTGCAGAAAGCTACGTTTGTGCATCAAGACATTAAAATATGCAGAAATACTACAACTGGCCAGAGCATTGAGATGAAAATGAATCAATGAATTTAATATTTTTTTCTGAGTGTTCAAATGAACATGTTGTTTGAAAAAAAAAAAAGGATAACAATGAACCAAGTGTTTCTGTAGTTATGTGTAAATAAAGTTACGGTAGTACACTATATTATCTGTTAGTGTTGAGTTATTCTTTGTGAGAATATTTGTGTTATTCTTTGTGAGAATATTTGTGTATCTGTTTTAATTTCATTCGTGCATCTACAACTCACAGCTCATACTTTAGTAAAAACAAAATTGGTGAATGTTGAAAGAAACATTTTATTAAAATAAAACCATCCCATATTATCAAATAAATGAAAACCTCTGGGGAAACATTAATATGAACAGATTATCAAAATAAATTGAGTTTAACACATATTAGCAAGTGTTGTTTGACTTCATCAGCTCTGTAAAAATGACTCCAACACCTCCTCGTCCACCCTCCTGTCCAGGTGTTGTAGGTCTGGACGCAGGGGACATCGGTCTAGTTTCTCCTCATCCTGCTGCTTGTACTTCTTCAGACTCCACCACCTCCTCGCTCCTCCACGCTCATGATGTCCAGGTGTTGTAGGTCTGGACGCAGGGGACATCTGGGTCCATTATGGGCTGAATGCTGCATCCACTTTGTCACTTCCCTCATCAGAACCACAGAAAATCAACAGATTTACATCAAAGAATATTGTTGAGTAGTATTCTTTTCGTTGATGCAATCTTACCTGCTGTGATGTGAAAGTCTGGGTTGTGGTTCAACAGGAAGAGCCTCAGGTGATGGACTGGAGACCTGGAAACCTGAAAACACAAACAAAATAAAATAAAAGAATAATATATTTAACAGATATTTTAAAAGGGACTAATTTTTTAAACTATTAATTAATGTTGAATAATTATTAGGAACATTAACTAATATATTACCATTTCAGTGCTGTGGAGGCTGGAGACGATGTACATGTTGTAGAATTACTTCTGCCTCGTCCACATGCATGTAACTCCACACAGCAGCTCACCTCATGAAGTGAAAAGTCTCCAAAAACCAGCAGGAGCTGAAAAAAATTATAACCTGCTGTTTACTGGAAATAACTTTGGCTTCTCTGCAGACAATCCGCTAAAATATTAACTTTTAAATGGCTAAATTGGACGGATCGAGTTTGTAGCTCCTCCATTGTTTTCAAGCTGCGCAGTAGAGAAATTCCTTTACATGACGTCATCATCCTGCGACGGCGAAATCCCTATTTATCGTGTTAAAAAAATGGCGCTAATTTTAAACTGTTTTGGGGGAATTTTCATTCATTTAACATTATTTTAGCAAAAACGGTCAGGGGTCAATCTTAATATTTATATATGTTGTGCCATTTTTTGAAAAGTCAAAAGATGATGTCAGTGGAGCTTTAATGTGATTTTCAAATGTAAGATTGGAGTCCATTTTTATTCCAAGATTAGTAACAGAGGTGGAGAGGGGGATGTCTTGTCCAGAAAAGGAAATTGTTGTTATAGTAGATGTTTGTACCTGGTGAGGGGTGCCAATCAGTATGGCCTCAGTCTTGGAGCAGTTTAATTGAAGAAAGTTCTGATTCATCCATGCCCTAATTGCCTCCAGGCAGGCAGAGAGGGCAGTGAGTGAAGATGGAGATGACAAGGTGGAAGATGAGGATGCTCCAGTCCTGATGTAAAGCTGTGTATCGTCGGCATAACAGTGAAAAGAAATGTTGAACTGATTAATAATTTGACCTAAAGGCAGCATGTAAAGGGAAAACAGCAGGGGCCCCAGAACCGACCCCTGAGGGACACCACAGGAGACACAGACTGTCTGGGACGTGGCGTTGCCAAGACTAACACATTCCAGCCTATTGGAGAGGAAAGATTTGAACCAGTCCAGGACGGTGTCGCAGAGACCGACCTCCACATGAAGACGGTGGAGGAGGATACTATGGTCCACAGTGTCGAAGGCTGCAGTGAGGTCAAGGAGGACAAGGATGGAGGGAGAGCCAGTGTCAGCAGCCAAGAGGACATCATTGGTAACTCTCAGCAATGCAGTCTCTGTACTGTGAGCTGCCCTGAATCCAGACTGGAACTTCTCATACAGGGAGTGTTGTTGTAGGTGGTCCTGCAGCTGAGCAGCAACAGCTTTTTCCAGCACTTTAGACAGAAAAGGGAGGTGTGAAATTGGGCGGTAATTAGAAAAAATGTCGGGATCCAAATTAGATTTTTTCAGAAGAGGCCTAATGATGGCAGTTTTTAGAGGCAGTGGAACATGACCAGATTGTAGAGACTGATTTATTATTTGAGTGATTAGTGGGCCTATTGCAAAGTGATTGGTTTTTATGAGAGACGAGGGGAAAGGATCCAGGGCGCAGGATGAAGGCTTCATTTTCTTGATGATGGCCTCCACCTCACTCTGAACAACTTCGTCAAAGCTGTTTAGGGTCCCAGAATGCAGACGGGTAGGTGGCACACTGAGAACAGGGAGGTTGTGGAGCTGAGATCTGATAGTGTGAACTTTGGTTTTAAAAGACGAAAGAAACAGGTCGCATTTTTGAGCAGAGTCCTCAAGAGTTTGTTTAATGGGATTAAGCAGACGAGTTATTGTGGAGAAAGTAAGTCTTACTTCAGCTTTACACAAATTGCGATCTTTTGCTCATTTTAAAATAGTAGAACTTCCAAACAGAAGAACATGGCTGCTCCGAGTGACCTGTGTTGACTGTTTAACGCGCATGTGCAGACGTGGCCTGGTGCGCGGGTCTGAGTCAGCCCCCTCTCAGCCCCCCCCCCCCACCTCCTCTCACAGCAGAGAAAAAGGGACAGCGGCTGATTTTCAGAGGCATGTGCGATCGGTGGATAAAATCGGCTTCTCATTTAACGATCGGCCGATCGCCGATTTCCCCAAATTAAGGAAATCGGGGCCGATCGATCGGCCGGCCGATTTATCGGTGCATCCCTAATACATACATACATACATACATATATACATACATACATACATACATATATATATATACATATATATATATATATATATATGTATGTATGTATGTATGTATGTATGTATGTATGTATGTATGTATGTATGTATGTATGTATGTATGTATAGTACATAATTAACATATACTACACAGGTTGTGTGAGGTTATTGCACAGGTAGTGACATTGAATTATAATAGTAAGGTAGATACATGGATACTGTATTCATACATGATACAGCCTAGTATGAGCCATGACAGAGGATGCACCACAAGAAGAACTATAGACTCTGGAGGAGCAAGTAGTTACTTTTTTTTACATGACAAGGACATTGACATAAAACATGAAGATAAAGGTGGGCATATGACTGCCAGGTAGCGCTAATGCGCTAATCCGCTTACAACGGACCTAACGTTTTTGTCAGCGTAACAGCGGTTTGACTAACTTTTATAATTCATAAGCGGATTTGCGCTATTTTTATTTAAAATGCAGTACCGATAATAACTAATTATCTATCAGTAAAAACGAAAAAACTTATTTACGGGCCCGGACGACTGCTAACAGACCATATCCTGTCAGCGCCGGATGTGGTCCGTGACAAAAAAGCGTCCCCTCAGTCTCTTTGCTAGAGCGAGCGCTCTCAGTTAGCAGCCAGTGTGTTACTCTGCAGCCTTATTGCTTGTTTTCGAAGAGTCAGACGAAGAGTTTTTAACATGGAGGGTGAACTTATGGATGTTTCTCAGCGGCCTACGCGACGCGTCTGGATTTTAAAAAGTATTTCGCCATTTGCCCTCTTCAAAATGGCGGCCGCGACGGCCACAGAAGATAAGGACTTTCCATGAAAACACGGTAAAAACAATTATTTCTTTGCTGAGAAAAAATATATTTCTTAGCTGACTTTATAGCACAAGGTTTTTCTGAGCTTAACCGGTTCAAATGGTCAAATCTTGAAATACTTATTCATTCAAATTCATCCTGTTGCACTGTTATATTGTTGTTTACTATGTCTTTTTAAGACCTTATAAATATTATAATTACTTTTTCACTTTTTGGTTCTTTATTTTGTACCATAAATGCATGTTTTATTATTTCTTGTTTGTTCTTTGTTGTTTTAGCGAGTCAAATTGGTTCTTCTCATCCTGAGCATTTAATTGTACTGTTAACCCTGTGTTAACCTTGCATATGATAAATAAACACAACTTGAACTTGTTGGTCAGGCTACTTCTTGTTGCTCTCTAAAACAGTTATTGAATCAAGTGTTTACAAATGTAGGTAAATGTGCATGTCTAACAACCCGCTAAAATACTCCAGAATAAAGGAAATCACATCTACGTTATTCAAAATTGTCTGGGGGAGGACCACCAGCACTAAAAACAGGAACATGTCTGATCTTATTACCTTTTCTTTGTTTTTCATCAATTCAACCTTTATTTATACAGGTTAATCCCATTGAGCATCGGGGACTCATTTACAAGAAAGACCTGCATTTTTTTTAACAAAGAGTGATGACAGTGGACAACAATTATGCATACAATTTTTTTTAGCAAGTTACAATAAAATGGCAACCAAAAGGACAATCAGAAGGAAAGGTAGCAATATCCATCCATCCATCCATTGTCTTCCGCTTGTCCGGGGTAGGGTCGCGGGGGTAGCAGCCTAAGTAAGGAGGCCCAGACTTCCCTCTCTCCAGCCACTTGGAGCAGCTCCTCCGCGGGAATCCCAAGGCGTTCCCAGGCCAGCCGAGAAACATAGTCCCTCCAGCGTGTCCTGGGTCTTCCTCTGGGTCTCCTCCCGGTGGGACATGCCCGGAACACCTCACCAGGGAGGCGTCCAGGAGGCATCCTAACCAGATGCCCGAGCCACCTCAACTGGCTCCTCTCAATGTGGAGAAGCAGCGGCTCTACTCTGAGTCCCTCCCGGATGACTGAGCTTCTCACCCTATCTCTAAGGGAGAGTCCAGACACCCTGCGGAGAAAACTCATTTCAGCCACTCAGCTCTCTTTTCACCACGACAGACCGGTACAGCGCCCGCTTCACTGCGGACGCTGCACCTATCCGCCTATCAATCTCACGCTCCAGTTTTCCCTCATTCGTGAACAAGATCCCGAGATACTTAAACTCCTCCACTTGGGGCAGGACCTCCTCCCCAACCCAGAGAGGGCACACTACCCTTTTCCGGCTCAAGACCATGGCCTCGGATTTGGAGGAACTGATCCTCATCCCGGCCGCATCACACTCGGCTGCAAACCGCTCCAGCGAAAGCTGTAGATCATGACCTGATGAAGCCAATAGGACCACATCATCTGCAAAAAACAGAGAAGTGATTCTAAGGCCACCAAAACGGATCCCCTCAACACCTTGGCTGCACCTAGAAATTCTGTCCATAAAAGTTATGAACAGAATCGGTGACAAAGGGCAACCTTGGCGGAGTCCAACTCTCACTGGAAACGAGCCTGACTTACTGCCGGCAATGCGGACCAAGCTCTGACACCGGTCGTACAGGGACCTAACAGCCCGTATCAAAGGGCCTGGTACCCCATACTCCCGGAGTACCCCCCACAGAACCCCCCGAGGGACGCGGTCGAATGCCTTCTCCAAGTCCACAAAGCACATGTAAACTGGTTGGGCAAACTCCCACGCACCCTCCAGGACCCTGCTGAGGGTGTAGAGCTGGTCCAGTGTTCCACGACCAGGACGAAAACCACACTGCTCCTCCTGAATCCGAGGTTTGACTATCCGACGGACCCTCCTCTCCAGAACCCCTGAATAGACCTTACCAGGGAGGCTTAAGAGTGTGATCCCCCTATAGTTGGAACACACCCTACGGCCCCCCTTTTTGAATAGGGGAACCACCACCCCAGTCTGCCAATCCAAGGGAACTGCCCCGATGTCCACGCGATATTGCAGAGTCGCGTAAGCCAACACAACCCTACAACATCCAGAGCCCTAAGGAACTCAGGGCGAATCTCATCCACCCCCGGAGCCCTGCCACCGCAGAGCTTTTTAACCACCTCGGTGACCTCAGCACCAGAGATTGGAGAGCCCGACCCAAAGTCCCCAGGCTCTGCTTCCTCAGTGGAAGACGTGCCAGTAGGATTGAGGAGGTCTTCGAAGTATTCCGCCCACCGACTCACAACATCCCGAGTTGAGGTCAACAGCACGCCATCCCCACCATAAATGGTGTTGGTCGCGTACCGCTTTACACCCCTGAGACGCTGGATGGTGGACCAGAATCGCCTCGAAGCCGTACGGAAGTCATTCTCCATGGCCTCTCCGAACTCCTCCCACGCCCGAGTTTTTGCCTCAGCAACCACCCGAGCCGCATGCCGTTTTGACTGCCGGTACCCGTCATCTGCTTCCGGGGTCCCACAGGCCAAAAAGGCACAATGGGACTCCTTCTTCAGCCTGACAGCACCCCTCACCCGTAGCAATAAATAAAGGTAGCAATAAATAAATGAAATTACAAGGCAATTTAGAAAATAAAAACAAGAACATGTCTGCTTTGGTTTTGCCAGGAACTAAACAGATGTTTTAAAGCTACTTGGTCAACATTGAGAGCTTCAGATATTTTTGTAAGATATTCTAGGAAACAGGAATGGAGTAGGAGAAGGCCCTTTTGCCTAGTTCAGTCCTCACTGACGGAACACTGCAGGGAATCATGTCCTGAGAGTGCACGCTGTAGCTGCATTCACGCAGAGACATGTAGGAGGAGATGTATGAAGGTAGCAGACCAAGAAGTGATTTAAAGATGAAAATGTACCAGGGGGGGAAAGAGGTACGCGACCAACACCATTTATGGTCGGGGTGGCGTGCTGCTGACCTCAACTCGGGATGTTGTGAGTCGGTGGGCGGAAT
>JBBPBX010046983.1:0-15692 GCA_038048925.1 Garcialebias charrua | reverse complement strand
CATTTGTTTTGATCATTTTCTTAAATGTAAACATTGACTTGGCATTTTTAACTACATTCTCCAAGCCATTCCATAATCTAATTCCCTGGATTGAGGTAGAACGTCCCTTCAAACTAGTTCTGAATTGTGGTTTTACAAACATCTCTGTCCCCTTAAGATTATAACAACTTTGTCTTTTAACAAAATGCATTTGGATATTTAAAGGTAATGCATTATTTTGAGCCCTATACATAACTGATAAAATATTATAGTCTACCAAATCATGGAACTTCAATAACTTCAGTTGATAAAATAATGTACTTGATGGATGACGGTAATGTTTTCTAGTGATAATTCTTACAGCTCTTTTCTGTAATACAAAAATAGGCTTTGTGATTGTTTTACACGCATTCCCCCAAACATCAATACAATAGATTAAGTGTGGAACAATGATTGTGTTATACAACAAATACAGAGCTTTATCATTCAATAGGTCTCTGACTTTGTACAGTACTGCAATCGATTTAGCTATTTTTATTCTTACAGAATTTATGTGTTGTTTCCATGTCAGTTTGTCATCAATGATAACACCCAAAAACTTCACCTCACTCACTCTACAAATCTCAACACCCTCAATTTTGAGTGGAACATCAACAGTTTTCTTTTTATTACTGAATATCATGTAATTAGTTTTTTCTAGATTTAATGATAATTTATTTATTTTAAACCAAGTTTGTATCTTGACAAATTCTGTCTTTATCAATTCCAACATTTGTTCTATATCTTCACCTAAACAGAAAAATGTGGTATCATCAGCAAAAAGTACACATTTAAGGAGTCCTGACACATTTACCAAGTCATTCACATATAAAATAAATAGCTTTGGTCCAAGTACAGAGCCTTGGGGAACTCCACATGTGATATTACAGAGGTCAGATCTTACATCATTTATTTGTACAAATTGTTTCCTATCTTTCAAGTAGCTAGATACCCACTGTAATGCTGGTCCTCTAATACCATATTGTTCAGTTTTTCAAGGAGAATGGTGTGATCAATAGTATCATATTGTTTTTGATCGACAGCAGTAGTTATTTGTTCCATTAATTCCATGAGAGCCATTGATGTAGAGTTTTTTGCTCTAAACCCATACTGACTGTTGCTTAGAATATTTTGTTTATCTATAAATTGATCTAGTCTGTTTACAAATAGTTTTTCAAGAATTTTTGAAAACTGTGGTAACAAGGATATAGGTCTATAATTGTTGAACACACATTTATCACCATTTTTAAAAAGAGGAACTACCTTAGCTACTTTCATATTATCTGGAAATATTCCTGTTGAAAATGATAAATTACATATGTATGTAAACGGCTCAATAACATGGCTCATTATGTCCTTTACAAACATCATATCCATGTCCACCCAGTCCCTTGATCTCTTGTCTGTAAGATTTTTTACTACATTCATTATTTCCTCTTTGTTAGTTCCATTTAGAAAAATACTATTTGCACAACCTTTAATTGAATGGATCACATTATTATCTGCTTTTGGTATTTTAGCTGCAAGGCTTGATCCAACATTCACAAAATATTGATTAAATCCATTTACAATTTCATTTTCATCATGAATTTCATCGTTGTCTTTTACAAAGTATTTTGAAATACCAGTTTTTGTTTTATGATTCTTCAGGACACTATTCATTACTCGCCATGTTGCTTTCATATCACCATTACTTTTATCTAATAATTTACTATAATATTCTTTCTTATGTTTCCTTATAATCCCTACTAATTTATTTTTATACTTTTTATATTTTTCTTCAGCGCTCTGACTTCGCAATTTCAAGAAACATGAATACAAATAATTCTTTTTTTACAAGCATTTCTCAACCCTTTTGTCATCCATGGTTGATCAACCGTATTTCTCTTTGTATGATTTGTTTGCACACAATTCTTTTCATACAGAGCCTCCAAGATATTCATAAACTCATCATATGCTCTGTTCGCATCATCAACATACACATCACTCCAGTCTTGTTTATCCAGATCCTCTTTCAATTTTTCCAAAACTCTTTTTGACGTGTTTATGATCTTTTTCTTCGTTGTAACTGCTTTTGTGATGTTTTGATCATTTTTATAGATTGTGAAAACTGGTAAATGATCACTTAAGTCGGTCGTTAAGATACCACTTATCACGTCCCCATTTGTTATATATGATACGTTCACGTTGTTGAAGCATTGGATGCTAAGGATTATTGTGCTGCACTTTTCTTAGACCTGTCGACACTGTGGATCATAACTTGTGTCAGTTCTCAGAAATCGGTTTCTCAGATCAGAGGCAATGTGTTCAGCATAATAGTATTTCCTCCAGTTATGTAACATTCAGCAATGGTGTACCACAAGGCTCAGTCTTAGAACCCATGCTCTTCACAATCTACATAGGTAATGTAGGTCAGAGCATCCTTGACGCATCCTTACATTTCTATGCTGATGACACAGTTGTTTATTGTCAAGCTAAACAGTTTGCTAAGGTTTTCCAGCTTTTGCAATCAGCTTTCGGCATCATTCAGACAGACTTGTTCCATCTCAAACTTGTCCTAATTGCCGATAAAACCAAAAGGCTTTTTTTTTTTCAAACAGGAAGTCGGTCCCAGCAGTTCTTCCTCTGATTTTATCCTCAAATGGTGTCCGTATTGATTCCTATAAATATTTGGGTATCTTGGTTAATTCACATCTCTCTTTTAAGCTCTGCGTGGAAAATCTAGCAAAGAAACTGAAAGTTAAACTGGGTTTCTTTTTCAGAAACAGATCATGTCTAACACTGAATGCTAGGAAACGTCTTGTAACTGTGACTTTCCTTTCTTCCATTGACTATGGTGACATTATCTACTTAATGCTCCTACAAGCACCCTACAGATGTGGGATGCAGTCTATCATGGTGCACTAAGATTCATAACTTAGGGGCCGAGATGGTGTAGAGGTAGGGCAGCCGGCTCAGGACCAGAAGGTCTCGGGTTCGATCCCCGGTCACGGCATACCTCGTTGTGTCCCTGGGCAAGACACTTAACCCCGAGTTGCCCATGGTAGGACAGGCAGCGCCATGCATGGCAGTCTACCGCTACTGGTGTATGAATGTGTGTATGAATGGGTGGATGGTTGTTACTGTGAAGCGCTTTGGGGCCCCTCAAAGGGGGCTGGAAAGCGCTATATAAGTAAGCTCCATTTACCATTTACCATAACTGGCTGTAACTACTGTACTCATCACCCTGTATTCACTGGTTAACTGGACATCATTAACCTCACGCAGACTCTTTCTCTGGTACATCCATCCATCCATCTTCTTCCGCTTATCCGGGGTCGGGTCGCGGGGGTAGCAGCCTAAGTAGGGAGGCCCAGACTTCCCTCTCCCCAGCCACTTGGAGCAGCTCCTCCGGGGGAATCCCAAGGCGTTCCCAGGCCAGCCGAGAAACATAGTCCCTCCAGCGCGTCCTGGGTCTTCCTCTGGGTCTCCTCCCGGTGGGACATGCCCGGAACACCTCACCAGGGAGGCGTCCAGGAGGCATCCTAACCAGATGCCCGAGCCACCTCAACTGGCTCCTCTCGATGTGGAGAAGCAGCGGCTCTACTCCGAGTCCCTCCCGGATGACTGAGCTTCTCACCCTATCTCTAAGGGAGAGTCCAGACACCCTGCGGAGAAAACTCATTTCAGCCGCTTGTATCCGAGATCTTGTTCTTTCGGTCATAACCCAAAGCTCATGACCATAGATGAGGGTGGGAACGTAGATCGATCGGTAAATTGAGAGCTTTGCCTTTCGACTCAGCTCTCTCTTCACCACGACAGACCGGTACAGCGCCCGCTTCACTGCGGACGCTGCACCTATCCGCCTATCGATCTCACGCTCCAGTTTTCCCTCATTCGTGAACAAGATCCCGAGATACTTAAACTCCTCCACTTGGGGCAGGACCTCCTCCCCGACCCGGAGAGGGCATGCTACCCTTTTCCGGCTCAAGACCATGGCCTCGGATTTGGAGGAACTGATCCTCATCCCGGCCGCATCACACTCGGCTGCAAACCGCTCCAGCGAAAGCTGTAGATCACGACCTGATGAAGCCAATAGGACCACATCATCTGCAAAAAACAGAGAAGCGATTCTAAGGCCACCAAAACGGATCCTCTCAACACCTTGGCTGCACCTAGAAATTCTGTCCATAAAAGTTATGAACAGAATCGGTGACAAAGGGCAACCTTGGCGGAGTCCAACTCTCACTGGAAACGAGCCTGACTTACTGCCGGCAATGCGGACCAAGCTCTGACACCGGTCGTACAGGGACCTAACAGCCCTTATCAAAGGGCCTGGTACCCCATACTCCCGGAGTACCCCCCACAGAACCCCCCGAGGGACGCGGTCGAATGCCTTCTCCAAGTCCACAAAGCACATGTAAACTGGTTGGGCAAACTCCCACGCACCCTCCAGGACCCTGCTGAGGGTGTAGAGCTGGTCCAGTGTTCCACGACCAGGACGAAAACCACACTGCTCCTCCTGAATCCGAGGTTTGACTATCCGACGGACCCTCCTCTCCAGAACCCCTGAATAGACCTTACCAGGGAGGCTTAAGAGTGTGATCCCCCTATAGTTGGAACACACCCTACGGCCCCCCTTTTTGAATAGGGGAACCACCACCCCAGTCTGCCAATCCAAGGGAACTGCCCCCGATGTCCACGCGATATTGCAGAGTCGCGTAAGCCAACACAACCCCACAACATCCAGAGCCCTAAGGAACTCAGGGCGAATCTCATCCACCCCCGGAGCCCTGCCACCGCAGAGCTTTTTAACCACCTCGGTGACCTCAGCACCAGAGATTGGAGAGCCCGACCCAAAGTCCCCAGGCTCTGCTTCCTCAGTGGAAGACGTGCCAGTAGGATTGAGGAGGTCTTCGAAGTATTCCGCCCACCGACTCACAACATCCCGAGTTGAGGTCAACAGCACGCCATCCCCACCATAAATGGTGTTGGTCGCGTACCGCTTTCCCCCCCTGAGACGCCGGATGGTGGACCAGAATCGCCTCGAAGCCGTACGGAAGTCATTCTCCATGGCCTCTCCGAACTCCTCCCACGCCCGAGTTTTTGCCTCAGCAACCACCCGAGCCGCATGCCGTTTTGACTGCCGGTACCCTCATCTGCTTCCGGGGTCCCACAGGCCAAAAAGGCCCAATGGGAGGTCTGAGGAATTGATGAGGATCAGTTCCTCCAAATCCGAGGCCATGGTCTTGAGTCGGAAAAGGGTAGTGTGCCCTCTCTGGGTTGGGGAGGGGGTCCTGCCCCAAGTGGAGGAGTTTAAATATCTCGGGATCTTGTTCACGAATGAGGGAAAACTGGAGCGTGAGATTGATAGGCGGATAGGTGCAGCGTCCGCAGTGAAGCGGGCGCTGTACCGGTCTGTCGTGGTGAAAAGAGAGCTGAGTGGCTGAAATGAGTTTTCTCCGCAGGGTGTCTGGACTCTCCCTTAGAGATAGGGTGAGAAGCTCAGTCATCCGGGAGGGACTCAGAGTAGAGCCGCTGCTTCTCCACATTGAGAGGAGCCAGTTGAGGTGGCTCGGGCATCTGGGATGCCTCCTGGACGCCTCCCTGGTGAGGTGTTCCGGGCATGTCCCATCGGGAGGAGACCCAGAGGAAGACCCAGGACACGCTGGGGTGACTATGTTTCTCGGCTGGCCTGGGAACGCCTTGGGATTCCCGCGGAGGAGCTGCTCCAAGTGGCTGGAGAGAGGGAAGTCTGGGCCTCCTTACTTAGGCTGCTACCCCCGCGACCCGACCCCGGACAAGCGGAAGACAATGGATGTATGGATGGATATTGCTACCTTTCCTTCTGATTGTCCTTTTGGTTGCCATTTTATTGTAACTTGCTAAAAAAAATTGTATGCATAATTGTTGTCCACTGTCATCACTCTTTGTTAAAAAAAATGCAGGTCTTTCTTGTAAATGAGTCCCTGATGCTCAATGGGATTAACCTGTATAAATAAAGGTTGAATTGATGAAAAACAAAGAAAAGGTAATAAGATCAGACATGTTCCTGTTTTTAGTGCTGGTGGTCCTCCCCCAGACAATTTTGAACAACGTAGATGTGATTTCCTTTATTCTGGAGTATTTTAGCGGGTTGTTAGACATGCACATTTACCTACATTTGTAAACACTTGATTCAATAACTGTTTTAGAGAGCAACAAGAAGTAGCCTGACCAACAAGTTCAAGTTGTGTTTATTTATCATATGCAAGGTTAACACAGGGTTAACAGTACAATTAAATGCTCAGGATGAGAAGAACCAATTTGACTCGCTAAAACAACAAAGAACAAACAAGAAATAATAAAACATGCATTTATGGTACAAAATAAAGAACCAAAAAGTGAAAAAGTAATTATAATATTTATAAGGTCTTAAAAAGACATAGTAAACAACAATATAACAGTGCAACAGGATGAATTTGAATGAATAAGTATTTCAAGATTTGACCATTTGAACCGGTTAAGCTCAGAAAAACCTTGTGCTATAAAGTCAGCTAAGAAATATATTTTTTCTCAGCAAAGAAATAATTGTTTTTACCGTGTTTTCATGGAAAGTCCTTATCTTCTGTGGCCGTCGCGGCCGCCATTTTGAAGAGGGCATATGGCGAAATACTTTTTAAAATCCAGACGCGTCGCGTAGGCCGCTGAGAAACATCCATAAGTTCACCCTCCATGTTAAAAACTCTTCGTCTGACTCTTCGAAAACAAGCAATAAGGCTGCAGAGTAACACACTGGCTGCTAACTGAGAGCGCTCGCTCTAGCAAAGAGACTGAGGGGACGCTTTTTTGTCACGGACCACATCCGGCGCTGACAGGATATGGTCTGTTAGCAGTCGTCCGGGCCCGTAAATACGTTTTTTCGTTTTTACTGATAGATAATTAGTTATTATCGGTACTGCATTTTAAATAAAAATAGCGCAAATCCGCTTATGAATTATAAAAGTTAGTCAAACCGCTGTTACGCTGACAAAAACGTTAGGTCCGTTGTAAGCGGATTAGCGCATTAGCGCTACCTGGCAGTCATATGTCCACCTTTGTCTTCATGTTTTATGTCAATGTCCTTGTCGTGTAAAAAAAAGTAACTACTTGCTCCTCCAGAGTCTATAGTTCTTCTTGTGGTGCATCCTCTGTCATGGCTCATACTAGGCTGTATCATGTATGAATACAGTATCCATGTATCTACCTTACTATTATAATTCAATGTCACTACCTGTGCAATAACCTCACACAACCTGTGTAGTATATGTTAATTATGTACTATACATACGTACATACATACATACATACATACATACATACATATATATATATATATATATATATATATATATATATATATATATATATATATGTACTGTATATATATTAGGGATGCACCGATAAATCGGCCGGCCGATCGATCGGCCCCGATTTCCTTAATTTGGGGAAATCGGCGATCGGCCGATCGTTAAATGAGAAGCCGATTTTATCCACCGATCGCACATGCCTCTGAAAATCAGCCGCTGTCCCTTTTTCTCTGCTGTGAGAGGAGGTGGGGGTGGGGTGGGGGGGCTGAGAGGGGGCTGACTCAGACCCGCGCACCAGGCCACGTCTGCACATGCGCGTTAAACAGTCAACACAGGTCACTCGGAGCAGCCATGTTCTTCTGTTTGGAAGTTCTACTATTTTAAAATGAGCAAAAGATCGCAATTTGTGCAAAGCTGAAGTAAGACTTACTTTCTCCACAATAACTCGTCTGCTTAATCCCATTAAACAAACTCTTGAGGACTCTGCTCAAAAATGCGACCTGTTTCTTTCGTCTTTTAAAACCAAAGTTCACACTATCAGATCTCAGCTCCACAACCTCCCTTTTCTCAGTGTGCCACCTACCCGTCTGCATTCTGGGACCCTAAACAGCTTTGACGAAGTTGTTCAGAGTGAGGTGGAGGCCATCATCAAGAAAATGAAGCCTTCATCCTGCGCCCTGGATCCTTTCCCCTCGTCTCTCATAAAAACCAATCACTTTGCAATAGGCCCACTAATCACTCAAATAATAAATCAGTCTCTACAATCTGGTCATGTTCCACTGCCTCTAAAAACTGCCATCATTAGGCCTCTTCTGAAAAAATCTAATTTGGATCCCGACATTTTTTCTAATTACCGCCCAATTTCACACCTCCCTTTTCTGTCTAAAGTGCTGGAAAAAGCTGTTGCTGCTCAGCTGCAGGACCACCTACAACAACACTCCCTGTATGAGAAGTTCCAGTCTGGATTCAGGGCAGCTCACAGTACAGAGACTGCATTGCTGAGAGTTACCAATGATGTCCTCTTGGCTGCTGACACTGGCTCTCCCTCCATCCTTGTCCTCCTTGACCTCACTGCAGCCTTCGACACTGTGGACCATAGTATCCTCCTCCACCGTCTTCATGTGGAGGTCGGTCTCTGCGACACCGTCCTGGACTGGTTCAAATCTTTCCTCTCCAATAGGCTGGAATGTGTTAGTCTTGGCAACGCCACGTCCCAGACAGTCTGTGTCTCCTGTGGTGTCCCTCAGGGGTCGGTTCTGGGGCCCCTGCTGTTTTCCCTTTACATGCTGCCTTTAGGTCAAATTATTAATCAGTTCAACATTTCTTTTCACTGTTATGCCGACGATACACAGCTTTACATCAGGACTGGAGCATCCTCATCTTCCACCTTGTCATCTCCATCTTCACTCACTGCCCTCTCTGCCTGCCTGGAGGCAATTAGGGCATGGATGAATCAGAACTTTCTTCAATTAAACTGCTCCAAGACTGAGGCCATACTGATTGGCACCCCTCACCAGGTACAAACATCTCCTATAACAACACTTTCCTTTTCTGGACAAGACATCCCCCTCTCCACCTCTGTTACTAATCTTGGAATAAAAATGGACTCCAATCTTACATTTGAAAATCACATTAAGCTTCTGTTTAAAACTTGCTTCTTCCATCTTCGAAACATCTCCAGACTTCGCCCATCCCTAACTTTTTCCGATGCTGAGAAGCTCGTCCATGCTTTTGTCTCCTCCAGGCTCGACTACTGCAACTCCCTGTTTATTGGAATCCCTGGCAAAAACCTTCAGAAACTTCAATATATTCAAAACAGTGCAGCAAGGATCTTGTTGAGAGTTCGTAAATTTGAACATATTACGCCCATTCTCCATAACCTTCATTGGCTTCCTGTCGCCTACAGAATTCAGTACAAAACTGCTCTCATTACACATCAATGCTTACATGGAGCTTCACCAGATTATCTGAAGGATATTCTTATTCCATACTCATCCACCCGGTCGCTGCGGTCACAGAACAGTAATCTCCTTCACATTCCGAGAACCAAATTAAGGACCATGGGAGACCGGGCTTTCAGTGTGGCTGCCCCCCGCCTGTGGAACTCTCTTCCTGACTGTCTGAGAGCCCCACAGTCTGTGGTTGACTTTAAGAGCGGCTTGAAGACCTTTCTTTTCAACCGAGCATACTCTACCTCCTCATGATTCTACTTTTGATCTTAGTTGATACTGTTATTGATTTTACTTGTTTTATTGACATTTAATTCTGTTGCACTTTGTAGCACTTTGAGATTTTCATTAATGAAAAGTGCATTATAAATTGAATTCATTATTATTATTATTATTATAAAATTAAACTCTGACACCATTATATGGTCAAGTAACACAGTAATACTCCACATTAAAGACTAACATAGCATAATAGCACATCATGAGAATGACAAAATGTTATTCTTTTGATTACATTAGAAAAAATTAAAGAAGCCAATACAGGTAGTCCCCGACTTACGAGCGCTCTGACCTACGAGGTTCCGGACTTACGAGCTGGCGAATTTTTGGAAAAAACGCAAAAAATACCGAGTTTTTCTGTGTTTTTTCACCACAGTTCGTTAGCTAAACATGTGGACACACGTTTCCGATCATTTTTATGCACTCGTAAGCAGTTTTTCGATGAAAAACGAGTGTTTGTAGTCGCGCTAGCAAAACCGTTCCAACTTACGAGCGAAATTCCGGACTTACGAGACACGTGGCGGCCGTTCCAAGTTACGAATTTTCGCTTTACGAGCGCCTCGGAGGAACGGAACTCGCTCGTAAGTCGGGGACTACCTGTAGTCTCTTTTGGTGACTATGTTCTCAGATTACAACTAATGGAATAATTTGTAGTAAATGTCTTGTTTACTGAAAGGTCAGTAAAGGTCATCACTGGAACAGTTCAAAAAGACTTCAGTTTGACCCTGGGTAGGTCCACTACATCTCCCCCCTTTTGGAAGTCATCGCCAATCCTTGGGGATGAGGTCCAACACGAAAGGATACCTTGAACTGTCTCTGATCTTCAGTGGTGGGCAACGCTAATAAAAAAATTAGTTCCACAATTTCTAAAACGCTTATTAATTTTTTAGGTCCACAATTTCAAAAGCACAAATGTCTTGTGAAAATTAGGGGAAGCTAATCTAATCCGCTATTTATATATTTATATACATTATATATATATATTTATATATAGCCGGCAGCGTTATGCAATATTTGCACTACATTGCCAACTGAAAAGTAACAAAAATGATCCTAAAAGGATGAAATTACAAAAATCAAAGGATTTATTTAATACTTTACGTACATACGTATATTCTATTCGGCCACGAAATTAACAAAAAAGAATGATCTTTTAATCCCTAAGACCACTTTTAAATCTGAAATACACGGGCGTTTCGCCACCGCATTTATACATAAAAGTAACCCAAATACATAAAACTAACGACTCACCGTCGAATGGTCGACACAAAACACACAATAAAATCCTCCGGCCGCGTTAATTTGGCTTGAAACAGCGGGGTTCTCTGCGGATTTATCCATTAGTAACCCAGCACAACCAGCTGGACACAGAGTTAGCGTCCAGTTCACCTCTGACCCGGAAGATGTCAACAGATTTAATGAAAAGTAACTAAAATACATAAAACTAACGACTCACCGTCGAATGGTCGACACAAAACACACAATAAAATCCTCCGGCCGCGTTAATTTGGCTTGAAACAGCGGGGTTCTCTGTGGATTTATCCAAGTAACCTAGCACAACCAGCTAGCCACAGAATTAGCCCCTGAGTTCACCTCTGACCCGGAAGATGTCAAGATGGAATAGTCCATTTTTAGTAGGGGAATACAGAAATCGACCGGTTTTTGTATTGTGTTTTTAAGATTGTTTTCATCGTAACTATAATTATTTTTATGTTAAATGTACATTAACAAGCATTAGCAATGTTAGTGATGTAGGTGACTGGTCGGGGCGCAGCGGGGCCCGACCCCTGCAGATTTGGGACCCCAAGCAACGGCATCATTTGCTACATGGTAGATCCGTGTCTGTTCTCCCTCTGCTCCCCCTCCAACCCTCCCTCCTCTCTGCTCTTTACGGTGAGGGAGGAGAAAAAGGCAAAACAAGCAGCTACGGAGCCAGCATAAGAGCCTGTAATAAGTTTATTTGTTTTTACTGATAGATAATTAGTTATTAGCGGTACTGCATTTTAAATAAAAATAGCACAAATCCGCTTATGAATTATAAAAGTTAGTCAAACCACAAAAACGCTGACAAAAAGTTTAGGTCCACTGTAAGCGGATTAGTGCTTTAGCGGTCCCCAGCGTTCATGTGCCCAACTTTGCTGATCTTGAAGTAATCCAGCAAGTGGAAGAAGAAAAATCAAAATTATAATCCCATAAAGTTTTTGGAACTTCCATACTGTTCGTATGTAATCCCATTGCGGTAAACTTTTAATCCTTTGGAAAACAAAGTCTTATAATCCACAGCGGTAAATCCACAGCAGTAATTCCACAACGATTAGTTTTGTTGATTGATCAGCAACAATTGTTTGTTATAATCAGCATGTAGAGGGGATCCCTCGATTGACGCAGAGGAGGCGGCCCTTGGATGAAGGTTGAAGACCAAGCGTTGGAGCTGCAGGTCCCCACATCGAAGGTTGTTGGCTGGTTGGTTTCCAGACAGTGCCACTCTGGTTCTATGTGTCATGCAATTATGTGGTTTTTAGGTGGGCTTATGATTGGGATTTTACATTAGGCCCTACCTATATGCACCTGGTGTGTAAGCTATCATGATTTAGATCAGCTACAATTACCAATTAAGGGGTGGATCAATTCTGTAAAATTAGATATAGGGATCTATACCTATAGAAGGTTCAGGAGGGCTTCTGTAACGAAGGCCTCTTCTTCCAAACTATTCCTCCATTCATTACTTAGTTTAGGTTAAACTAAAATAGAAAAATGAAATATAGTTTGGTCTAAATGTCTGTTGTCTTTTAGACGAACGACGTAGGATTTGGTATTCCTAATAAATTTTGAAGTCTATGGCGAGACTCATCAAAATGAGTAGATAATCTAGAATAGAAACGATCGAATCGTTCAATTTAGAAATTGTGAGACCAGTGTAGTTTATGGTACCTTGAGTAGCTTTAAACTACATTGACTCTTCAACGATTGATATTTAACAAAACGAACTGCATGTTGGCATAGTTAAATCCATATTATGCATTAACCAATGTTAATACAAAACCTTTTTTTGCTGGGAGTGTTCTGAACCAAAACAATATCTCAAATAATGACAACAGTAATGACTAAACAACAAGGAAACAACGTTTCACTTCTTCGACACACTCTTGTCGTCAGATTCCAAAGTGCAACACACAAGAAAAGCAGGTCTCAACTTTATGACCGAGGTCAAATTAAATCTCGTGGATTTAAACGGTTGTTAAGGTTAGTTTTTTGTTGTGGGTGTTAGACTTAGCGTTTCTAAGTTCAAGTTGGACAATGTGACTTATAGGGTGGAAAATATGGTAGTTTAAACCTGATTAGTTTATTTACTAACTTGTGTTTGGGCGACCTTATTATCCCATGAAGTCGGTGAGTTTGTGAGATCTTTGTCTTTTGTGGAGTCATTGAACGCCTTGTAAGGTTTGATCTGATTTCGATGTACCCATTTAGCAATTGGCTCTTTGCGGCCTTTGCTGATTTTGATTTCGTAGACGACTGAGGACACTTTGTCTGTTATCAGATGAGGTCCAGTCCACCTGGGCATTAGTTTGCGGGCGAGAGTTCCGGTCTCGGACCCTCCTTTCCCGGTTGCTGGGGCGAACGTATAGTACCAGACTCTGTCTCCCACTTGGAGTTCATTGTGAGAGGCCTTCTGGTCATAGTACGCCTTGCGTCCTTCAGCGGATCTTTCCAGGTTTTTCTGGGCGAAAGCAAAAGTGTTTCTGAGGTGTACATTCAAATCTTTGTCTTTGGCATGACCTAACATCACCCCCCTTTGGTCATGGGGGACCACGAACACAGGTGAGGACGTCCGTCCATGGGCACAAGTTAGGATGCCACCGTTTAGTTTAAGCTGTTCGCGCAGCTGAGAGAAGACAGTACACAGGAACCTTTTAGGTTTCGGCCAACGTATCTTCCTATGTTTACCCCTTTCTGTGTAATTCAGGTGTGTCACAACTGTTGGCGCAGTCGCAGGTGTGTCTGATTGTACAGACTGCGACGGGTCACTGTCGTTGTGTGTGTCTTCCCACTTCTTGACTGAAGAGGGGCTCTTTGAGTCTGTAAAAACTATGTCATTTCTGATTAGTTCTAGACACAAATGTCCCTGAACCAAGGTTTCATCGAAAGCTTGGCTGATAGCCGATTTACCTGTCCCAGGGGACAGTACAGCATCTTCGGTGTGGGATCCTTGGATCTCAACACCTTTTTCTACCTGTGGTAGGTAATGTGAGTTTGCCCCCTTTTTGTCTGATGAGGGGTCCTCGAAATCTGTAACAATGATGTCCAAGTGACTGTCAGCGTTTGGTCGACTGTCATTTTCTGGACTCAGATGCCCTTGAACCAAGGTTTCATCGAAAGCTTGGCTGATTGCCGAATTACCTGTCCCAGAGGTCAGTACAACGTCTTCGGTGTGGGATCCTTGGACCTCCACACCTTCTACTACCTGTGATAGGTAGTGTTCAGTGAGTGCTGAATGTGTCAGCTCGCAGAGGAGGTTCTCTTGTTGGGCCAGAGTTTGGTCCAACTTTTGGGTCTCTTCTGTCTCACCTGTAGTTGAAGGTTCACTTACCGGGCTCTCGTCCTCGGATGAGGAGTCCCTTGTGTCCTATGCGGTACCTGCGGTTAGGCAGTCTGTTTCACAACTAGGAGGCCCTTTTATTGGCAAGGGTTTTCTCACTGTTACCCACATTGTCTGTTGACCATAATCTATAATCGCGCTGAAACGGTTTATAAAGTCTTGGCCAACCAAAAATGGGAATGAGTCAAGTTTAGACACGTATACCGGATGGTATAGTGTCATTTTGCCAATCTGCATGTGAACCATAGTTATAGCTGTTAGGGTTGTTCTCCTCTCTACGAGACCCTGCAGCTCAATAGCACTCTTCACGAAGGGTATTTGCCTGTCAACACCGTTAGCGGCGGTCCTCAGCTCCTCGAACAGCTTGGCTGACATAATAGTAATGTCCGCACTGCCATCCAGGAGGGCGTCACACTCAAGGACACCTTCCAGTGTGATAGGCAGGTAAGCGTTATTAGCTACCCCCCTTTGTATAAAGTTACACAGAAACCTCACAGGTCTTGGCACACGTTTCTGTTCACGTGTGACTCTGGCTGTGTTCTCATGTTCACTGTCAGCATCTTGTTGGCTGTCAGCATCATGACCTTCAGGATGATGTAGACTATCAGCAATTTGTTTGCAGTCTCTGTCATCAACTGTGTGCTCTGAGTTATTCATGTGCTCTGAGTTATCAAATACAAGGTCACTCATTGTACCAGTTTGGTCATCCTCTGTCTCATTCAAGTTTTCAAACAACCAACTTATGTCCACTATCTCCTCAGAGCTTAGAGGTATGGTGCCTTTTTTCTGGAACTTCTGTGACCTTTTGCTACTCCCAGACTGTCTAGTCCACGTTGCAGGGACAGGGCCTTTGCTCGGTGTAGACCGCGGAGGGTCACTTAAAGAGTGGACACCTACCGTTTGTGGTTTTTTGCTTATCTCGGGCAGTTTCGTCCGAGGTGCAGGTACAGGGCTTTTGCGCGTCTTTTTAAACCATATTGGGTCTCTGTTCCAGCAGGCATCAACATTTCGTGGTTTGTTAGTTTGAAAAACATGTTTTTTTCTCGCCTATTTTAGGAGAGGGAGTTGATGAACTTGTCCCTTCCAGCTCCATCGAGTGGGATTTGACCTTTTCTTGGTAATGTAGTTCACGCTCTGGTTTTGTTTTTAACCAGATCGGGTCATTGCTTTGTCTGTGAGCTTCACAAACATTTACAGCATACCGTTTTATTTTTGGTTCTCTTATCACACGTTGTAACTCAATTTTTCTTAGGCGAATTTCTTCACTTCTTTGAATGTGCTTCTGCCTTTGCACTTCAAGCTTTGATACGATCAGCCTGAAAGCTTAATCATTTCTTTGCCAGATGTACCTGTCAACGGTTGGCTTTTTAACAGAGACTTCTAAAAGTTGAGAGGCATATCAGTCAGAAATAGCAAATAGGCATTAGATGAAGATCTTTCAATGAAAACCTACCTGCAGCCAGCCTCCTTGAGTCATTGCACGGCTCTGTTCCCAGACCAACAAAAAAAAAGTCTGGAAGCTTATGATCAGTAGGTACA
>JBBPBX010046982.1:7889-26361 GCA_038048925.1 Garcialebias charrua | reverse complement strand
GCACCAAGTCACAAAAGAAGTTATCTCAGAGCACTGTCCAAAATCATTCACATACTATACATTTAAAAAAGCCAATTAGTACAAGTTTCCCTAAGGAAGCAACAGATTGTGTTGAATCTTCACTTTGTCGCAGTCTCCCACTCTGAGCAAACACAAAGGAGACAGTGAAAAGGAAACACTACTTTTTAACAGGAAGAAACCTCCAGCAGAACAGGCTCAGAACAAACAGCCATCTGCTTTGACCGGTTGGGTTTGATATGACAGGAAGGAGAAACAGACACATATTGACAGGTCCAGATTACTTTCTATTGGAAGAAAGACAAAAAAACAAAAACACGTTAAAATAGCAATAATTACAAATACAAACAGGTAGAGCAGAGTAAGTATAAACAGCTGCAGAGTGAGGAACTGTGGTCAATTTTTCCTCCAGCAGTCTAAGCCAATAGCAGCATAACTAAGGAATAGCTCAGGAAACCCAAGCCAAACCTATACTGTATATGATTTATCCCCCAAAAAAAGACTTGAGCCTAATTTTAAAATAATGACCTTATGGGACAGAGTTTTAGCTATTTTGGTCAAATCATGTAAATGATATGGGCAGTTGCATGTGATTTTGTCTGGAGATTTATTAGCATGTCAGCTCTTCTAAGTCTGGTTCTCGACCAGAAATGAGTGGAATGCCCCCACCGGGTCCGTGGGGGAGTCTTTACCTCAGATGGAGGAGTTTAGAGTAATTTTCATAAACAATGGTAGGATGGAGTGAGATATGAATCAATGAACTGGGGTCTTGTCCTCAGTAAAGAGCGTGTTGCTTCGGTCCGTCATAGTGAAGAAAGAGTTGAGTCAAAAGGCAATGCTCTAGATTTAGTAAGTAAGTAAAACTTTATTTATAAAGTGCGTCTCAAGTTAAAAATCACAAAGTGCTTCGACAAACAAAATACAAAAAGTGCACAAAATAAATTTAAGCAAAGGCATATTTAAAAAGGTGAGTTTTTAGCTGGCCTTTAAAAGAAGCCACTGAGTCCACTGATCAGAACGTTTGAGGAAGGGAGTGCCAGAGTCTTGGAGACACAGAAGAAAAGGCTCTGTCTCCTTTAGTTTTCAGTTTTATCTGGGTGAAAATAAGCAGGTCTTGATCACAGGACCTCAAAGCCCTGATAGGGGTGTCAGGATGTAAAAGTTCTGAGATGTACATTGGTGTCTGTCCATGCAGAGCTCGCCAAGTCAAAACCAAAACCTTGAAGTCCACTTGATAATGAACTGGGAACTGCTTTAGACGTGGAGTTACATGACAAAACTTTGAAGATCCAGTCAGGAGTCTAGCAGAAGCATTCTGTACAGACTGCAACCGGTTTAGGGAGGTTTTGGTTAAACCAGTGTACAACACATTCCAAAAATCCAGGCGAGACGAAACAAAAGCCTGAATTAACATTTCTAATTCTGGAAGAGAAAAAATAAAGCTAAGCTTGGCAATATTTTGCAGATGGTGGAAACAAGACTGAACCAGAGATTCTATCTGATTTTACATGTCTATTATTTTACTGGTCTGTCTAAGTTCCAACCCTCACCTGTGGTCATGAAGCTTGAATCATGACCAAAAGGATGAAATCCTGGATACAGGGGCCAAAAAGAACTTCCTTCACGGGGTGGCTGGGCTCAGCCTTAGCGAAAGGAGCACCATCACCTGGGGGGAGCTCGTGTAGAGCGCTGCTCCTTCACATCAAAAAGTGTGAGTTAAGTTGGTTCATGCATCTGATTTTGCTGTTTCCTGGATGACTTCCATTGGAGGTTTTCTAGGCACTGGTAAGAGGCTCCAGGGAAGATCCAGAACTTGATGGAGGGATTGTGTATCTTTTTTGCCAGGCATTATCTCTGGGTGCCCCAGGAAAAACTACAGTAGATATAGTCTCTTAGGGAGAGGGGTGTTCCCTTTCAATCTGGTTATCTCGTGGCAACATACTTGCTATAGGAATTGCGCCCCCGCGCGATTACCTGAAGGAATACATTCACGCCTTTACGGCAGGGGCGTCAGCGTCGCGCCAGAGGCCCCGCCCTCTGGGTATTTAAGCGGCTGACGCCCATCCATCTTTCTCTTTTTTGCCCTTCACCTCGCTTAACACCTGAACTTCGTGGGACTTCTCTGTTGTCGCATCGCTCGACTGAGGTGATTTTGCTCCCTACACTGAGCGTACAGAGAAATTTTCCTGCGTACTGCTGGGCTGGCGAAAGCTAGTCCAGCGTTTTTCTACTTACCTCAAAGTTTTCTTCTCTTTCCGCAGCTGCTTCGCTCGACGGCGCTAACTGCGTCGCAACCTTCTGCCAATCATTAGCAGGCTAACCAGCAAAAGCAAGACGACGGAAAAGACGGCTTTGAATAAAAGGAAACCAACTTCTAATCTTCTCGTCTCCGGACATGGCTCCCGAGAAGGGAAAACGGAGGACAAAGAAGAAGAAAACCAGGACAACGAGTCCTCGCTCGTGGCCATGCCCCAGCAGATGCGGCTACTCGCTCTCGGGGACGGACACCCACGAGGCCTAGGGATTCTGCATGCGAGGAAAGCGCTGGAATTCCCCGACTCCTGCTCCCACTGCCGTCAAATGTCGGCGGCATTGAGGAAACGCCGAGCGGACACGTTGGCTAAATCCATGGCAAGGAAGCGCTGGAATTCCCCGACTCCTGCTCCCACTGCCGTCAAATGTCGGCGGCATTGAGGAAACGCCGAGCGGACACGTTGGCTAAATCCATGGCAAGGAACGCGGCGCTGAAGGTCGCACGTCACACTAAACTGCTCGCTCCCGAACCGGAGCTCGAAAACGTGGACCTGGAATGCAGTGGTCGATTCGGAGAGGACAACGTGTCGGACTCGACGCCTGAAGTGTCCGACCAAGACGCCGAATACGGTTACAAAGGAGAAACTGTGGATTCCTCCCAGAACTTGGCGCAAATCCTTCCGGAACCTGACTTGTCGGCACCTGCTCTGTTCGACATGTGCCATAGGGCGGCAGATGCCTTGCAGGTCACGTGGCCAGACCCCACGCCTCGCCAAGAGGCTACGAGACTAGCGGGAAGCTACTTCTATGCGAAGCAGCGAACAACATCGCGAAAAATGCCAATTTTTCCGGACTTCCTCGCGGAGCTCAAACGCTCCTGGACGGAACCCAGAGCTCCCATCATGCTGCCACTATCCCAACTCCTTGATGTTACGGGAATGGAGACAGTGGGCCTTGCCAGCGCATCCCTGATGGAGGAGACTCTGGCGGCTCACCTGGCCCCCGTAGCCATGGGGACGAAACCAGCGCTACCCAGCAAGGCCTGCCGTGCTTCAGAGAAACAACTCGAGAAGTGCTACAAGGCTCAGGGCATCGCGGCTCGCGCAATGAATGCATCAACCATGGTGCAGGCGTACCTGGCAAAAAAACTGCAGGATATCCAGGTAACAAAAGATGAGCAGGCCGCAACGGAGGCCATGGAAAAGGCTCGTTGTGCCTCTGACCTCGTGCTCCGCATGATGGGGACAATAGCCATTTCCCAAGGCAAGGTAATGGTGGAAATAGTTGTCACCCAACGCCATCTTTGGCTAACATTGTCGGACCTCCCGGAAAACCAGAGGTCTACTTTCCTCCAGCACCCGATCGAGTCGACGGGACTCTTCGGGGGAGCCCTGGAACGTGTTCAGGCCAGGCTGGAACAAAGACGCAAACAAGCGGAAGCCCTCCGCGAGGGGTTACCGAGGAAAAGTTTTGCTCCCTCAAAGGAAGACATGCGTGACCTCCCACGGAAGAGACCCGCTGGTGACAATGAAACTTTCCAGTACCAACCGGGGGCCCCTTCGGTGACCCCGTACAGAACACAGTTTCGGGCCTGATGAACCAGGATGAACTGACAGTTTTACAGGTTTGCCCGCCCACGCGGTACGGGAACCTAACCTTTTGATCCCAGTCTCTACTCGTAAAAAACTACGAGGAACTGGTGACATGTGTGCACGCACCAAACATGACTCGCCTATTGTATGTGTAAACAAAACAAACACTGTTTCAGACATGTACAAAAATAAAAGTACCAAAGCACAGACTGCCCTGGTTCTTGACTCGAGTCCCATTTTTATAAAACACAAACCATGTGGTCAAACTATGAACCGTAGCAAGATACACGAGCTCTGCCAGAGACGGTCAGATCTCGCGATATCTTCTGTCGGGCCGACCAACCTGCTCAAAAAGGCGTGAGAGGGGTCAAAGGCCACCCATCCAGCGCTAAAACACAACGAGCAGCAATTCAACATGCCGTCCAGGTTCAGCGCGCATACGCAGTCCTGGAAGGTGTGTCTACCAAATGATTGGGTCATGACAATGACATGTCACGGGCTCAAGTTGTAGTTCTAAAAAAAAACATCCCACTTCACAGGGATGCTGCAATCTAAGATCAACCCTACACATGCACATGTGCTGAGGGAGGAAGTTTCGACAATACTGCAAAAGGGAGTGATTAGTTTGGTCTCAGGACGCAAACTACGCTCTGGCCACTACAGCAAGTACTTCCTGGTGCCCAAAAAGGATCATTCCCTGAGACCGATTCTGGATCTCAGGACTCTCAACAAAAGAAATAAAACATTTAAGTTCAAGATGCTTACACTGCAGCAAGTTCTCCAGTCTGTGAGACCAGGAGACTACTCATTCAACCTTTATTTATACAGGCTAGCCTCGTTGAGCCACGGGGACTCATTTACAAGAGGGACCTGTTTCACTCACACCCAAGGTCAATTTAGAGTTACCAATCAGCCTAACATGCATGTTTTTGGACTGTGGGAGGAAACCGGAGCAACCGGAGAAAACCCACGCATGCACGGAGAGAACATGCAAACTCCACCCAGAAAGGCCCCTGGACCAGGATTTGAACCGGGGACCTGCTCGCTGAGAGGCTCTACTAGTTGTGCCACCGTGCTACCCAAACTACGCATGTACAATGGATTTAAAAGATGCCTATTTCCATATAGGCGTGTGGAGGAAACATAGAAAGTTCCTCCGCTTTGCGTTAGAAGGAAACGCTTATGAATTCAAAGCTTTACCCTTCGGTTTAAAGACTGCTCCGCGTACATTTACTAAATGTCTGGATGCAACCCTGACCCCTCTTAGGAATCAAGGACTCAGGGTCATGAATTACTTGGATGACCTGCTGATTCTGGCTGAAAGCAGAAAGCAGGCCCAGTCACACTCCTATAAGATGATATCTCACCTGGAGTCTCTCGGTTTTGTCATAAACCTACAAAAAAGCGATTTAACTCCATCACGGGTTACCGTATTTCTGGGGATACAGATTGATACTGTCCAGTACAGGGCATGGCTCTCGAAGGAAAGAGTTTCCCCCATTCGCCGTTGCCTGGAAAGACTTAAACTGGACCAACGGGTCCATGTGAAAACGTGCCAACGCCTTTTAGGCCTCTTGGCGGCAGCCATTCCCTGTGTGCCACATGCATTACTGAAAATGTGGCCCATACAGGTATGGCTAAACCAACGAATACAACCTGACCTGCCTAATCAAGCAAAAAAGGTTAGGATAGATTCAGAGTGCATGAATGCCCTAGAACCTTGGAGAGATTTGTCCGTTTTCACGGAAGGGATCTCACTGGAAAGGGTGTCATCTCGTGTAGTCATCACGACAGACACCTCAAAAACAGGATGGTGGCGATCTGTAGAAATCAGAACGCCGCGGCCTTTGGAATGAACAGGAAACGAGATTACATATCAACTTCCTGGAGTTGCTGGCCATATTCCTGTCATTAAAATACTTCTTCAATAAAGGTCTGGTTGCTGGACAACATATCCTGGTGAAATCAGATAACAGGACCACAGTGTCCTTCATCAACAGAGAGGGAGGGACAAGGTCCCAGGCCCTCCTCGGACTGGCGCAGAGGATGCTCACATGGTGTGCTCCAAGAATCTTGTCACTAAGGGCGACTCATGTCCCTGGTGATCTAAATTATGGAGCAGATGCCCTCTCAAGAGGGCATTTTTGGCGTCAGAATCGAGCCTGAACCCATGGATTGTGGAACAGGTCTGGTCACGATTTGGGAGAGCCTCTGTGGACCTGTTCGCTTGTAGGGATAGCTCACACTGTGACCTCTACTTCTCCTTGAGGGAAGCAGACACACCATTAGGTATGGATGCTCTGGCACACGATTGGCCAGCAAGGGTGCTCTACTATGACTTTCCATCTGTCCCTCTGATCGGGGCGACATTGAAACGGGTACGCCAGGGAGCTCTCTCCCTGATTCTCATAGCCCCCAGATGGCCACAGAAAACGTGGTTCCCAGAGATGATCTCAATGTTATCAGGGATACCATGGCAATTGCCTCCTCACAGGGACCTGCTGACTCAGGCACGTGGGCAGCTTCAACACCCACGTCCAAGGTTATGGCAACTTTCAGCCTGGCCTCTGAATGGAACTGACTGAGAGCCTAAGGCTTTGGTTGCTTTGTCCCAAAACAAACAGTAACAACATTCACAAGGGTACCCCTTGGTGTTTATGTTTTGCCTAGGAGATGTTTAATGGAAGGGTTTCCCCTCTCCCTAACTGATCTCCAACATCTGGATGGGCTTCACTTGTCAGTCGTGCCCTATAAAACATAAAAAAAAAGTTTTCTAGTAAGGACCTGGGAGGTTACCCTGTGCTTGGCCTGGGGTTTCTACCTCCACATTTGTCACCCAATTTCTTGTGATGTAGTGGGTCCATTGCTCCTCCTGTTTCTCAGGATGCTCCAGAGAGAAAAAGGAGATGATGAGTACTCACACTAGTGGAGCATGCTTAGGCTGTCTCTAGCTGGTGTTGTATATATATATGTGCCCAGTTGAAACATCACATTGATGTTCTTTACATTTGGCATTTTTTCCTCTTAGCATGTGCTCTCTACATTCCCTGTAGAAAGCAGCTGGGAGATGCCTGTCTTTTTAGGACGGATGTTCTCACATGCATTTTGCTGAGCATTTCAAGGGCGTGAATGAATTATGTTCCCATAGCAAGTATGTTGCACCGAGAGAACCGGACTGAAAGGGAACTGAAAGTTATGCACCATAACTCATGTTCCCTGAAGGAAGGGAACGAGATGGAACAGCACCAAGTTCCTGGGAGTGCACGTCTCAGAGGACCTGTCCTGGAGCAGGAAAACTGCATCATTGGCCAAGAAGGCTCACCAGTGCCTCTACTTTCTCCGCAAGCTGAATAGAGCTGGAGCTCCAACCCCATCATGTGCACCTTCTACAGGGGCGCCATAGAAAGTGTCCTGACCAGCTGCATCACGGTGTGGTATGGTGCATGTACTGCATCCTGCCGAAAGAGCCTCCAGCGTATAGTGAGAGCAGCTGAGAAGATTGTCGGCACCTCCTTGCCCTCACTACAGGACTTACACAGCAACCGCCTCACTCGGAAAGCCCTCTGCATGGCAGGTGATCCCACACACCCACTACACAGCTGCTTCAGCCTGTTGCCATCGGGGAGGAGACTGAGGAGTCTCCAGGCTCGAACCAGCAGACTGAGAGACAGCTCTGTTCATCAGGCAGTCAGGATGCTTAACACTCTGCCAGCTCTGCCCTCCCTCCCACTTGTACTGCCTTAATCACAAAAAACTTTCACACATTACCACACAACACAAAGTTTTTAACACTGGACTCTGTGTCATCAATACGGGTCATTCACTCAACTCACGGTCATGTGCTCATTCAGTTTGCACTACTTCTCATATTTGCACTAATGTTTGTATTACATTACTGC
Source organism: Garcialebias charrua (assembly GCA_038048925.1). Classification (NCBI taxonomy): domain Eukaryota; kingdom Metazoa; phylum Chordata; class Actinopteri; order Cyprinodontiformes; family Rivulidae; genus Garcialebias; species Garcialebias charrua. The sequence continues at coordinate 18,599 of JBBPBX010046982.1, read as the reverse complement.
CTATAGTCATACTACTGTTTACATTTACTGTTGACATTTATTACTACTGTTTACATTTATTACTACTGTTTACATTTATTACTACTGTTTACATCTAGACTTTTTATATTTTGTTTGTTTGTTTGTTTGTTTGTTTGTTTATTCATTCATTTCATTTCAATTAAAACAAGACATATTCAAAACAATAAAATAAAATAACTATAAAATGAAAGGTAGCAGAAGAAGAATAAATTCTTATCATTTCTGCCCCTTCTTAACTATATCAAATCAAAACAATCAATTAAAAAAATACATAATACAATAAACCACAAAATTATCACAATTTTTCAATATAATTTCTAAATATCAGCAAAACTTATATATATCTCATCAGCAAAACATTCTTTATCTTTTTTTGAATACAACTAATGATTTCTCCTTTTTTACATCATTGTCCAAACTATTCCATACACTAATTCCCTTCATTAACGTAGACCTACCCTTTAAACTTGTTCTATACCTCTTCTTTACAAAAATATCGGTTCCCTTTAAATTATACCAACTATTTCTTTTAATAAAATTCACTTGTATGTTTGATGGTAAAATTTTGATTCTGAGCCCTGTACATCAGCAATAGAACATTGTAATCCACCAAATCAAAAAACTTAAGAATTTTCTGTTGATAAAACAAAATACTTGAAGGATGACGATAATGCTTTCTTGAGATCACTCTTATTACTCTTTTCTGTAAAATAAAAATAGGCTTGGTTGTTGTTTTACAAGCTGTACCCCAGATACCAACACAATAAATCAGATGTGGCACAACAATCGTATTGTACAGCAAACACAATGCCTTGTCAGTCAAAAATTCCCGTACTTTATACAGCACTGCCATAGATTTAGAGATTTTAGTTCTTACAACATTGATATGTTTTTTCCATGTCAATTTATCATCAATAATCACTCCCAAGAACTTTGCTTCACTCACTCTACGTATCTCCACATCATCAATTTTGAATAGAAAATCTACAGTTGGCTTTTTTTTAACTAAATATCATATAGTTAGTTTTTTCAATGTTCAATGATAATTTATTTAAGTTAAACCAAGTTTGAATTTTTGCAAACTCTAACCTCATTAATTCGAACATATGATTCAGGTCTTTACCAGAACAAAGGAAAGTAGTATCGTCTGCAAATAAAACACACTTAAGGATACTAGACACCTTAACTAAATCGTTTACATACAATATGAACAGCTTAGGCCCAAGAACTGAACCCTGCGGTACTCCACATGACACATTGGATAGATGAGATCTAATATCTTCGATCTGTACAAACTGTTTTCTATCTTTTAAATAACTAGATATCCACTGTATGGCTTGACCTCTAATACCATATTGTTTCAATTTTTCAATCAAAATAGTATGATCAATGGTGTCAAAAGCCTTTTTTACCGTACCATACCATACCATACCATTTTATTTATAAAGCACTTTAAACAGGAACAAGTCCACACCAAAGTGCTGGACAAACAAACACGCAACAGGCAACACAGACAATGAAGTACAACACGAAAAACATAAAAACATTGCAGATCATAAATCAAACGATCCAATACAAATCAGCTGGCATTGAAAGCGATGGAGTAGTAGTGAGTTTTTAACCGGGATTTGAAAACTGAGAGGGAGGGGGCCTGTTTGATGAGCAGCGGTAACTCGTTCCAGAGTCTTGGGCCTGCTACAGAGAACGCCCTGTCACCCCTGCGCTTAAGGCGAGTTTCTGGAACTATTAAGAGTACCTGATCCTCTGACCTCAAAGCACGTGGAGGGACATATGGGTGTATCAGATCCGAGAGATAGGCGGGGGCGAGACTGTTCAGCGATTTGTAGACATACATGAGAATTTTGAATTGGATTCGAAGATGAACCGGTAGCCAGTGAAGGGAGGCCAAGACTGGTGTAATGTGCTCTCTTTTGCGTGTGCTGGTTAAAAATCGGGCAGCTGCGTTCTGAACCAGTTGTAATCGTGCAATGGTGGCTTGACTGACGCCAAACAGAAGTGAATTGCAGTAATCAAGCCTAGATGTAATGAATGCGTGAATCACTGTCTCCAGGTGCTTTTTGGATAATATGGGCTTCAGCTTAGACAGACGTCTCAGCTGGAAAAAACAGGATTTGATTTTTTAAATCAACAAATAGACTAACACAATATTTCTTCTCATCTATTGCTGTAGTAACCTGTTCCATCAAGTCCATAAGAGCCAGGCATGTTGAATTATTCGATCTGAACCCATACTGATCAATACTCAAGATATTATGTTTACCAATAAAATTGTCCAGTCTGGACACAAATAATTTCTCAAGAATTTTGGAGAACTGTGGCAACAGCGATACAGGTCTATAATTATTGAATAAACATTTCTCACCATTTTTAAAAATTGGAATCACCTTAGCAATTTTCATTCGTTCAGGGAATATGCCTTTAGAAAATGATAGATTACAGATATATGTAAATGGCTCTATAACGTAACTTATTATCTCTTTCACAACTTTCATATCCATTCCTTCACAATCTTTGGATCTTTTATCCGCAAATTGTCCCACTACTTTCATTATTTCTTCCTTGCTAGTTCCAATCAGAAACATACTATTTGCACAACTGCTGATCAAATAATTCACATTTTTATCCACTTTAGGAATTGACTTTGCAAGATTTGATCCCACATTTGCAAAGTAATTATTAAATCCATTTACAATATCCGTATCATCATAAATTTCCACATTGTTTTGTATGAAATGTTGTGGCAATCCCATATTACCCTTATGTTTGCTTAATACATTGTTGATTACTCGCCATGTTGCCCTCATATCTCCACTGCATTTATGTAATAGTTGACTATAATATTCCCGTTTCTGTTTCCTAATAATCCCTACCAATTTATTTTTGTACTTTTTGTATTTTTCTTCAGCATCTGATGTTCTGGATTTCAAGAAACATGTATAAAGATGATTCTTTTTTCAACATGCGTTCTTCAATCCACTTGTCATCCAAGGATGATCAACTTTTTTATCATTTGTGTATATTTTTTGAACACAATGTTTTTTGAATAAAACTTCAAGGATCCTCATAAATTCGTCGTAAGATTTGTTTACATCATCAACATATACTTCATCCCATTTTTGTACGTCTAAATCTTCTTTGAATTTATCCAATGCTTTTTTTGATGTGTTTATTATCGTATTTATTTTTTTTGTTTTATTTGGTATGCTTTCATCACTTTTATAAATTGAGAAGATAGGTAAATGATCACTGATATCCATCATCATTATACCACTTATCACCTCGCCATCTGTTATGTTAGTAAATATATTGTCAATTAATGTAGCACTTTGAGATGTTATTCTTGTCGGATTTGATATTAATGGATATAAATTTAAACTAGTCATTGAGTTCATAAATATACTAATATTATTCGAATCTGTCATGTTTAAATCAATATTGAAATCTCCACATAAGAAAACTTTTTTATTTCTGCTTTTAATTAATAACTCTAATATTTTATCAGTAAATGTCTCTATCTTTGAACATGGTGATCGATAAACACAACTTATTATTATATTTTTTCCATTTTTGTTTATTATTTCCACTGTGATCATTTCCATCATATTATCAACGACCATTGACATTTCTTCAATGAACTTACATCTTATATCCTTATTTATAAATAAAGCCACTCCTCCTCCTTTTTTATTTTTTCTGTTACTATAATGAAAATTATATCCTTCAATATGTATGGTATATATATTTTCGTCATTAAGCCATGTCTCAGATAGTGCTATTATTTTAAAAGTGTTTTTAATGTTTTGGAGATGGTTTAGCATGTTATCTATATTTGCATTTAAACTTCTACAGTTCAAGTGAATAATAGAAAGATCTTCATCTGTCATGTTAACATCCTTAAACTGTTCTTCATTATAATATTTACTGTCTTTTTTAGTTGGAAAAAGACTACTATTTAACTCTTCATCAACATTATATATTTTTAATTCCATATCATCATTCATCATGAATAATCCGTGTGTTTTCCATTTGACCGATTTTTCTTTGTTGTCCCTATAAGTGAATCATAGGTCACAATTAGACGTCATTAAAACTTATCCAAATTTTTCCAAGTCCTTCACATCATGTATCAATTTCGCTTGCTCTCCTTCCTGTACTCTAATCCATATCTTTCCATTTTTTGTCCACGTTGAGACTATCTTTTTCTTTTTACGTAACAACCTTGCTTCGCGTGCAATTAGACAATTTTTTTTGGTTAAATCAAAGTCAAAGTCAACTTTATTGTCAGAACTGCAATATGTACAGGACATACACAGGGCCGAAATTGCGTTTCTCTCAGTCCCTCGGTGCAACAGTAACCATCTAAACACTAAACACTAAAACATTTAATAAACATAAGCATAAAATAGTAAAAAAAGTGTAACACTGTCCTGAGTTTTTTCATAATAGTGTAAAAGTATGAAAATTTACACCAACACACCTCGCCATCTGTTATGTTAGTAAATATATTGTCAATTAATGTAGCACTTTGAGATGTTATTCTTGTCAAATTTGATATTAATGGATATAAATTTAAACTAGTCATTGAGTTCATAAATATACTAATATTATTCGAATCTGTCATGTTTAAATCAATATTGAAATCTCCACATAAGAAAACTTTTTTATTTCTGCTTTTAATTAATAACTCTAATATTTTATCAGTAAATGTCTCTATCTTTGAACATGGTGATCGATAAACACAACTTATTATTATATTTTTTCCATTTTTGTTTATTATTTCCACTGTGATCATTTCCATCATATTATCAACGACCATTGACATTTCTTCAATGAACTTACATCTTATATCCTTATTTATAAATAAAGCCACTCCTCCTCCTTTTTTATTTTTTCTGTTACTATAATGAAAATTATATCCTTCAATATGTATTCATTCATTCAACCTTTATTTATACAGGCTAGCCTCGTTGAGTCACAGGGACTCATTTACAAGAGGGACCTGTCTCACTCACACCAAACAACCATCCACTCTCACACTCACACCTAGGGTCAATTTAGAGTCACCAATCAGCCTAACAAGCATGTTTTTTGGTCTGTGGGAGGAAACCGGAGTACCCGGAGGAAACCCACGCATGCACGGGGAGAACATGCAAACTCCACCCAGAAAGGCCCCGGACCGGGATTTGAACCGGCAACCTTCTCGCTGAGAGGCAGCAGCTCTACCAGTTGTGCCACCGTGCTGCCCATGTATGTATATGCCCATGTATGGTATATATATTTTCGTCATTAAGCCATGTCTCAGATAGTGCTATTATTTTAAAAGTGTTTTTAATGTTTTGGAGATGGTTTAGCATGTTATCTATATTTGCATTTAAACTTCTACAGTTCAAGTGAATAATAGAAAGATCTTCATCTGTCATGTTAACATCCTTAAACTGTTCTTCATTATAATATTTACTGTCTTTTTTAGTTGGAAAAAGACTACTATTTAACTCTTCATCAACATTATATATTTTTAATTCCATATCATCATTCATCATGAATAATCCGTGTGTTTTCCATTTGACCGATTTTTCTTTGTTGTCCCTATAAGTGAATCATAGGTCACAATTAGACGTCATTAAAACTTATCCAAATTTTTCCAAGTCCTTCACATCATGTATCAATTTCGCTTGCTCTCCTTCCTGTACTCTAATCCATATCTTTCCATTTTTTGTCCACGTTGAGACTATCTTTTTCTTTTTACGTAACAACCTTGCTTCGCGTGCAATTAGACAATTTTTTTTGGTTAAATCAAAGTCAAAGTCAACTTTATTGTCAGAACTGCAATATGTACAGGACATACACAGGGCCGAAATTGCGTTTCTCTCAGTCCCTCGGTGCAACAGTAACCATCTAAACACTAAACACTAAAACATTTAATAAACATAAGCATAAAATAGTAAAAAAGTGTAACACTGTCCTGAGTTTTTTCATAATAGTATAAAAGTATGAAAATTTACACCAACACTGAAACACCAAACACCCCTAAAACACCAAACACCCAATGAACATAAGCATAAAATGAAATAATAAAAGTGTAATACTGTCCTGAGTTTTTGCATAGTAGTATAAAAAGTATAAAACGTATATCTATAAAATAAACTGAAGTTTCTAGCGTTGACATTTGCAAAGAGTGGCACAGCAGCATATGAGTTAATGTACACAGTACATGTATATGTATGAGGTAGTTGATGTTGGTATATAGGCAAAGTGGCATATGAAGTAAGGCACATAAGGCACATTTGGCATCCTTAGATAAGGCTAGTCAGAGAATGCTGTATATGTATCTGCAGTAGTGTAGATAAAAGTAACGTATTCGCCGGCATATAAGTCGCACCTTTTTGCCTACATTTCTAAGCCCTGCGACTTATAGGCCGGTGCGACTTATACGTCGATTTTTCCAACATTTTGGTCATAATGTGACTTTGGTCAAAAACTCCAAAAATGGTGCAGTACCAGTTTCGGCCGCTATGGGCGCTAAGAAACCCTTTATAGTACCTACACTGTTGACATCTGCCTGGTCCAAAAATGGTGCAGTGACACAGAAGATGAAGACTTCAATGGTTTTGAATAAATAAATAAAAACCATAAAATAAATACAGTATCTGTTTCTGTCATCATTTTAAACTGAGACACGTTTTTTACTGTAATGTCAGCTAATAAAAATATATTTTTATGTGTTTATCTTTAAAGATAAATGATGAAAGACACAAAATATACAAAAATTATGTTCATTTATTAATGAAAAGTTCAACTAAGACACATCAAACAAAATACTGTAGTTTTTATGTGATAATCTTGTCAAAAGTCCTTCCAAACAATTTGGCAGCCAGTCCAAAATAATGTTCATTTATTAATGAAAAGTTCAACTAAGACACATCAAACAAAATACTGTAGTTTTTATGTGATAATCTTGTCAAAAGTCCTTCCAAACAATTTGGCAGCCAGTCCAAAATAATGTTCATTTATTAATGAAAAGTTCAACTAAGACACATCAAACAAAATACTGTAGTTTTTATGTGATAATCTTGTCAAAAGTCCTTCCAAACAATTTGGCAGCCAGTCCAAAATAATGTTCATTTATTAATTAAGACACATCAAACAAAATACTGTAGTTTTTATGTGATAATCTTGTCAAAAGTCCTTCCAAACAATTTGGCAGCCAGTCCATTTTGGGCAAAACACCAGTTCACGTGAGGTGCGACTTATAGACCGGTGCGACTTATAGGCCAGTGCGACTTATACGTTGATTTTTCCATTTAATTGGGCATAATTATGTTGGTGCGACTTATACTCCGGTGCGACTTATACGCCGGTGAATACGGTAGTGTAAATGTAAACAGTAATAATAAATGTAAAGCAGTAGTAATAAATGTAAACAGTATTAATAATGTAAACAGTAGTATGACTATAGGCAGTAATGTAATACAAACATTAGTGCAAATATAAGAAGTAGTGCAAACTGAATGAGCACATGACCGAGAGTTTAGTGAATAACCCGTTTGATGACACAGAGTCCAGTGTTAAAATCTTTGTGTTGAGTGATAATGTGTGAGAAAGTTTTTTGTGTTAAGGCAGTTCAAATGGGAGGGGAGGCAGAGCAGGCAGAGTGTTTAGCATTCTGACTGCCTGATGAACAGAGCTGTCTCTCAGTCTGCTGGTTCGAGCCTGGAGACTCCTCAGTCTCCTCCCTGATGGCAGCAGTCTAAAGCGGCTGTGTAGTGGGTGTGTGGGATCACCTGCCATGCAGTGGGCTTTCCGAGTGAGGCGTTTGCTGTGTAAGTCCTGCAGTGAGGGCAAGGAGGTGCCGACGATCTTCTCAGCTGCTTTCACGATGCGCTGGAGGCTCTTGCGGCAGGATGCAGTGCATGCACCAAACCACACCGTGATGCAGCTTGTCAGGACACTTTCTATGGCTCCCCTGTAGAAGGTGCACATGATGGAGGTTGAAGCTCCAGCCCTTTTCAGCTTGCGGAGAAAGTAGAGGCGCTGGTGAGCCTTCTTGGCCAGTGCTGCAGTGTTCCTGCTCCAGGACAGGTCCTTTGAGACGTGCACTCCCAGGAACTTGGTGCTGTCCACTCTCTCCACTGCGGTGCTGTTGATGGTCAGAGGGGCATGTTGTGCATCCCTCTTCCTGAAGTCCACGACAATCTCCTTTGTCTTCTCCACGTTGAGAGTGAGATTGTTGTGTCCGCACCACAAGGCCAAGCGGCTCACCTCGTTCCTGTAGTCCGTCTCATCGTTGTTGCTGATGAGACCTACCACTGTTGTGTCGTCCGCAAACTTGATGAAGTGGTTGGAGCTGTACGATGGTGTGCAGTCGTGTGTTAGCAGGGTGAATAGAAGGGGGCTCAGCACACATCCTTGTGGGGCCCCTGTGTTCAATGTGATGGTGCTAGATGTGTTACTCCCGATCCGTACTGTCTGTGGTCTCCCGGTCAGGAAGTCTAGCAGCCAGTTACACATTGAGGTGTTCAGCCCCAGACTGTCCAGTTTATGGATGAGCTGTTGGGGGATGATGGTGTTGAATGCCGAGCTGAAGTCGATGAACAGCATTCTAACATAAGAGTCCTTCGTGTCCAGATGTGTGAGAGCTGTGTGGAGGGCAGAGGAGATGGCATCGTCGGTTGAGCGATTAGGTCGGTATGCAAATTGGAAGGGATCCAGGGAGGCAGGGAGGACAGATGTGATGCTTTTCATGACTAGCCGTTCAAAGCACTTCATCAGGATGGGGGTGAGTGCTACTGGGCGATAGTCATTGAGGCATGCGGGCGTTGCCTTCTTTGGGACAGGGATGATGGTGGTGGCTTTGAAACAGGTGGGGACGATGGCCTGGCTCAGTGAGATGTTAAAGATGTCCGTGAAGACCGCTGCGAGTTCCCCTGCACAGTCCTTCAGCACACGACCAGGTATGTTGTCAGGACCAGAGGCCTTCCGGGCGTTAATCTTGATGAATGATCGCCAGCACCTGGCCATCAGGAGAGGGGGGGAATTTATGTGCAGGTGTGCTGTTACTTGCCTCAAACCGAGCGAAGAACTCATTCAGTTCATTCAGCGTAGAGGTTGAGCTGTCACAGGTCTGGGGGGGGGGTTTGTAGTCTGTGATGGTCTGTATTCCCTGCCACAGACTGCGTGTATCCTTGCTGTCCTTGAAACGGTGAGCTATTTTCCTGGAATACTGCTCCTTGGCCTCTCTGATGCCTTGATCCAGGTTCTTTCTGGCTGCCTTCAGGCCCACCTGATCTCCCGCTTTGAAGGCAGCATTCCTGGCTTTCAGGAGTCTGTGAACCTCAGCTGTCAGCCATGGCTTCTGATTAGCCCGAACAGTGATGGTTTTGAGGTTGGTAACATCATCAATGCACTTGGCGATGTATGAACATACAGTGTCTGAGTACTCCTGGAGACATGTGTTGTTGTTTGTGGTAGCAGCTTCTTTGAACATACCCCAATCTGTGGTGTCAAAACAGTCCTGGAGTGCCTCTGAAGACCCCTCTGGCCACACTCGTATCTGCTTGCGGACTGGTTTTGTGACTTTCACCAGCGGCCTGTATGCTGGCTTTAGCATAACACAGATATGGTCAGAAATGTTCGTTTAAATGTTCGTTTATATACACATTAGTTCCCTTAAGTTTTTTTGCTTGCATGATTACGGCGTTTTTAGATTTCCTACTAATGAATCTTACCACAATAACCGGTTTAGATCTATCAGCATTGCTGGGCAAGGTATGACATAGAGAAATGTCTTCATACTTAATGTCTATTTCCTTGTCATGGAGAAAAGTCACCACTTGTTCTTCCAGAGACCTCTGCTCCTGTGGAGATGCATCTTCAGCAATACCTTTGCCAGAAGTGGCCTTTGAATACGAAGTTTTTATCGCAAGACCCGATATGACTAAGTTGTCTTGCCTAGAATTTTGTTCCAATTCATCCACCCTATGTTCAAGTTCCTTAATTTTTTTATCCTTCGTATTTAATTGTACTCTTAATTGTTTTACTTCTTCCAGCAAAAGTTTCTGTTGGGCTGACAAATTCACAATTTCAGTACTCATAAAGTTCAGAGATTTTTTAATCTCCTCCATGTCATCTGAATTAGTTTCCAACAGATCATGTTTTTTTGTTTTTGATTTTGCCATTACTCACGATTGCTGCCCCGATGGTCTTGATTTTTCAAGTCTTGAACTTTGAACTTTGAACCGTTAGCCGGTGTCAGTTGCACAGAGCCCACCAGCCCTCGTACTCCGTTAGCCGTTAGCCAGTGTCAGTTGTGCAGAGCCCACCAGCCCTCGTACTCCGTTAGCCGTTAGCTGGTGTCAGTTGTGCAGAGCTTACCAGCCCTCGTATTCCGTTTGCCGTTAGCCAGTGACAGTTGTACAGAGCCCACCAGCCCTCAAACTCCGTTAGCCGTTAGCCGGTGTCAGTTGTGCAGAGTCCACCAGCCCTCGTACTCCGTTAGCTGTTAGCCGGTGTCAGTTGTGCAGAGCCTACTAGCCCTCGAACTCCACTGTAGCCCGGTCCCCCGCCGCTCCTCCAATCCGGAGATGAAAACCCTCAGCCCCCGATTGTCCCAGGATTTGTGGCCCAAAATCAGCCCAAAGCCGGAACGAAGATCCGTAGCTCGATATCGTA
>JBBPBX010046981.1:0-26361 GCA_038048925.1 Garcialebias charrua | reverse complement strand
ATATATATATAAAGTAAGTTAATAACATTAATTATCTGAGGAGCAGACTGCTTTGAGTGTAACTTCATCACAGACTCCCATCTTGAGCAAGCATGAAGGTGACAGTGGAAAGGAAAATTTGATGTTTAATAAAGATTTCTGTTTTTATTTTCTTGAGAAGTAAAGTTAAACTTTTGTTTTTCCTTTGAATGATATCTTGTGTTGTTCGGATTTGGACCAAGTTAAGAGACAAGCTTAAAAAAAGGAACATTTTTAGCAACAATGTTTTTCTTTTTATTAACTTATTGATAAAGACGACTGTAGACTGATTTGACTGATACATTTCTTTGTGTCACATTTTTATGAATGGGTTAAGTAAGAAAAATCACTCTTCTTTCTCTTGGTAAATGGAGATGCATGAAGACTGTCCTCCAGTACTTTCCTTGACATATTTACAGAACAATCCAAATGCATAGTGCTTGGGTCAGAATAGGTTGGTTGCATGTGAATAATGATGAATGAAATGTGTTCATCATATTCATCGTTTTGTGAAAGTTTGACCAGCAATGATCTATTGAAATCATCATCTCACTGTGAGACTTCTTTTTCTTCTGAATCTTTAAAGCTGGAATCATTACTTTGACAAAGTGTAAACACGGGGACAGGTTGGAGATGAGCGTCTAATTGTGCATCACATAAAACAAGAGAAAATAAATTAAACTTAAATAAATAAATACAAAAGTTGACAATATAAATTATTTATTCTTAGTTAAGATTACAATAATTAGTTTTGTAGTTCAGTAAACTTTAGTTTGTTCTGATGCAGATCTTTTAAAACTTTTATCTCCGTGGTGAGATGGGACAGAGTACGAGCGAGTTGCATGTTTCCTCCAGCAGGGGGTGCTATTAGCACTTGTTTCTCATCTGAGGCCTTCTGGGAGAGACGGCTGAAATGCCAGCACTGCCTACAGAGACAGAAGGACAGAAGAGGGGTGGCATGAAGGGAAAGGGGGGTCTAAACAGCCCAGCAGTATCAAGCATGTACTGTAGTCTTAACAGAGTCAGGAGAAGCTGCTTGTTATTCAAACTTCTGTGTGTCAGGGTCGTTAAACGAGTCGATGGCAGGGATTTCTAATCCCACACCGTGCCACGTACCTCAATCCCCACAACATATGTGTTGGAATGAGAAATAAATCATGGTTCGTCATTAGTGTCTCAAAACACAACCAATGGCTCCTAATCAGGATATATATTTTTAAACGTCTCGCTTATTTTCCTCTTCTATCATGCTTAATTTGGCTCTACAGTATTTCCTCAACAACAACAACAAAAAATGCATTTAAAGCATAGTCTGGCATTTATTTTACCATTACAAACAACCTCTGCTTTACAGAAAATTCATTTTAAAAAAAAGGAGAGCTTTTCTTTTATTATTATTACAATCATTATTCCAGTGGATTTAAAGTCAGTCATGAACATTATCAGACTGGGCCCAGCCGAGCAGAAACATTCCCTAACCCCAACCTCCCCGCTGACCCCTCCCCTGCTTTTAACAACTGCCGACATAGTTTGGCTCTGTTATGTGATCATGCTTGGATGAAATCTGTCAAACAGCTCCCTGAGTTATTAGGCTGTCTGCGCCTGACCTTTCCGCAATCAAAGATATATGACTTAAGGGCTCGGGTTTGCCATGGCAACGGCTCCAATTTGCCGCCGTGAGAAAAGGTCTAATTGTTGCAGAAATTTAATGATCTAGCCCCAACATCAGGGGCTGTGAGATTTTATGAACTGTTTACGCTATAATTTTCTTTTGTTAATGCATTCCGCCTTAACCCCTTCCCCGCTGGCTGCCTGCAGGGAAGGGGAGTGTGTGCACGAGTGCGTCTGCTGAAGTGTGTGTAGGGTGAAGGAGTGTGGTGATGATGAAGAGGAGGAGGAGGAGAGGGGTTTGGGGTGAGGGGGTTGTTTTCTGCCCCCCCACAACCTGTTAGCTCGTGTGTCTGGCAGCTCTTTAAAAAGGGCAGTTTTGTCTTTAAGAAAAGCAGCTGCCTGCCGCATTATCTGCTCTCAGCGATGTAGACATCAGTAATATATTCTACAAGGTCAAAGACAACTGAGATTAAAATGTCTAATCAGTTAATTTGTTTTATTGAGAAGGACTGCCGTGTGATTGGACACACGGAGATACAGAGGGAGAGAAGGAGGTGTGTGAGGGAATGAGCGAAGGAGCTCCTCACATTTGCACATTGGTATTTTGACTGAGCTTGATGCGGGAAAATATGGCCGTGCCACTCATTTATAGCATGTTGATGAAGCTCTGACACCCTTTGTTTCTCTCCCCCTCCCCCCGTCTTCCCTCTTGTCTCGCCCTCTCTAACCATTCATTTTCAATCTGTGGCACATTCATACAAGACTGATTTTATTAGTTGCTGAAATAGACTTATATTTTAGATCTCATTAAATATTCAAAATAAATTCAGCATATTTGAGCTCTTCATACATATTCAGTTTCTGTAACTGGGATCAGACTATTTTGATTGAGCCCCGAACAGCGGAGACACTTTGAATTTCTTCTTGTGTGTGCAGATAGTTCCATTCGGAGGAATGAGTTGAATCACAATTGATCTCATTGTTTTCCACTTACAATTAAATGAGCAGGAATATATTGCAGCGGGGAACTGCAGAAGGTGCTGGTTTGTGCAGGACAGCACATTTGGCTGTTTGACGTCAGCGCTTAACAAATGTCTCTGGAATAAAGATGCTGGCATTAAATCTGCAGCCACTGTAAGTAAGAACAATATATGAGCAACGTGAATTAACTCGTGAGATCATAAGGATTACTGTAATGACCTTTAATGCCTCGTAATATCCTATAAAACATGTAAAGGAGGACCGCGATGGAGCGTGTGTAATTAATTTCACGGAATAAGATCTATCTGTAAGGTTAAATGTCACTGTAAAACTCTGCAGCCTTAACAGCTGCAAGTTGACAAATGGCTGAATCTTTTAAAAAACAATTTAACATTTGTCGTGCACAGAGCAGCAACTAAAACGAGGCTTTTGCATGAAAAGGCGAGCAGATAATTGCAGGTCAGTGTGATGCAGGACAGAATAAGGACATTGTTATGAATATGAAGGGCAGCAGGGTGATTTTAAGATGCCCATGCATCAAAGAACCCCCATATCCCCTCAGACATCATTCTTCTGTTTCTGCTACAATTTTCTGATTTACTCCTGATCAAAGGTGGGCACATGAACCCTAGGGGCCGCTAATGTGCTAATCCGCTTACAGCGGACCTAACGTTTTTGTCAGCGTAACAGCGGAGTGACTAACTTTTATAATTCATAAGCGGATTTGTGCTATTTTTATTTAAAATGCAGTACCGCTAATAACTAATTATCTATCAGTAAAAACGAATAAACTTATTACAGGCTCTTATGCTGGCTCCGTAGCTGCTTGTTTTGCCTTTTTCCCCTCCCTCACCGTAAAGAGCAGAGAGGAGGGAGGGTTGGAGGGGGAGCAGAGGGGAGAACAGACACGGATCTACCATGTAGGCAAATGATGCCGTTGCTTGGGGCTCCAATCAGCAGGGGCCCCGCCCCGCCCCGGCCAGTCACCTACATCACTAACATTGCTCATGCTTGTTAATGTACATTTAACATAAAAATAATTATAGTTACGATGAAAACGATCATTAAAAACGCAATACAAAAACCGGTCGATTTCTGTATCCCCCTACTAAAAATGGACTATTCCATCTTGACATCTTCCGGGTCAGAGGTGAACTCGGGGGCTAATTCTGTGGCTAGCTGGTTGTGCTGGGTTTCTTGGATAAATCCGCAGAGAACCCCGCTGTTTCAAGCCAAATTAACGCGGCCGGAGGATTTTATTGTGTGTTTTGTGTCGACCACTCGACGGTGAGTCGTTAGTTTTATGTATTTTGGTTACTTTTATGTATAAATGCGGTGGCGACACGCCCGTGTATTTGAGATTTAAAAGTGGTCTTAGGGATTAAAAGATCATTCTCTTTTTTGTTAATTTCGTGGCCGAATAGAATATATGTACGTAAAGTATTAAATAAATCCTTTGATTTTTGTAATTTCATCCTTTTAGGATCATTTTAGTTACTTTTCAGTTGGCAATGTAGTGCAAATATTGCATAACGCTGCCGGCTACCAATTGTCGAATATAAATAGCGGATTAGATTAGCTTCCCCTAATTTTCATAAGACATTTGTGCTTTTGAAATTGTGGACCTAAAAAAATTAATAAGCGTTTTAGAAATTGTGGAACTAATTTTTTGATTAGCGTTGCCCACCACTGCTCCTGATGATGTAGAAACAGACAAACAAACAAATACAGGTAGTCCTCAGGTTATTATTCCAGACGGCCCCTCAACTACCTCATACATATACTGTGTACATTAACTTATATGCTGCTGTGCCACTCTTTGCAAATGTCAACGCTAGAAACTTCAGTTTATTTTATAGATTTACGTTTTTATACTTTTCATACTACTATGCAAAAACTCAGGACAGTATTACACTTTTATTATTTCACTTTATGCTTATGTTCATTGGGTGTTTGGTGTTTTAGGGGTGTTTGGTGTTTCAGTGTTGGTGTAAATTTTCATACTTTTATACTATTATGAAAAAACTCAGGACAGTGTTACACTTTTTTACTATTTTATGCTTATGTGTATTAAATGTTTTAGTGTTTAGTGTTTAGATGGTTACTGTTGCACCGAGGGACTGAGAGAAACGCAATTTCAATCCTGTGTATGTCCTGTACATATTGCAGTTCTGACAATAAAGTTGACTTTGACTTTTTTTTTTTACTTTGAGTTACGACGTTTCGCGGTTACGTCACGCATCTCCCATTAAAAAAAAAAATTGGGGGAATTTTTTTTATTTTTAAAGCCGATTTTCGAGTTCCTTCCGGTTTTGACGGCAGCAGTAGCTTGACAGCAGAAGCAGCGGCACTCAGTGGAAAATTACAAGAGACCTTATTGTTGGACCGGAGGTTTACGAGGCAGACCGGAGGCAGAGGAGGTTAGGAGGGGGCGAGCTAACATGCTAACAGACCTTACTGTAAACGCCCTGGACCGCGCGAAGCACAGGCAGCTGCAGATGTTGGTGGAGCAACGAGCTAACATGCTAACACACGGAGGAAGGCTTCACCAGCTCCCAGTAAGAAATTAACTCTTTTTTTCCCTTCATTATGGCTCCAAATGTTTGTGTTTTTTGATAATGATGTAGGGTACTGCGTTATGCTGTGCTTATTAATACAGTACTGTACATGTATATGGTGCAGTATTTATGTATGTTCTGACTTACGTTGAAATTCGACTTACGACGTCACGTAGGAACGGATCTCCGTCGTAAGTCGGGGACTACCTGTATGTAAATGTGTTGCTCAATGGGGAATATAGTGCTATGTCTTACAGTTCTTAGCTGAAATTCACACACACAAATTCCATATAATGTTCATAAATGAAGTATAGGTGCACTTGGTAGAGCTCTTGACTCACAGCAAGAATCAGGACTGAATCCCAGCCGGGGGCCTTTCAGGGTGGAGTTTTCATGTTCTCTCCGTGCATGCGTGTTTTCTCTGGGTACTCCAGTTTCCTCCCACAGAACAAAAACATGCATGTTAGACTGATTGGTAACTCTAAATTGTCTCTAGGTGTGAGTGAGAGTGAATGGTTGTGATGGACCTGCGACCTGTCCAGGACGTACCTCACCTCTTGTCCAGTGACTGCTGGACAAGAGGTTTCTGTGACCCAGAAAAGAAGAGGTGAGTAAAGATGGATAGATGGTCATAAACGGATGGGATTTTAGTGAAAACGCAGCCCTTTGTGAAGTGTTGTTGATCAGACCTCACTGTACAAACATCAAAGTTCGAATGAGTCACAAAATTGGTTTTTTTACATGACTGAACTGAATTTTCCACATCTTTAATACAAATATTTCACACAATCACAAGTTATGTTTAACAATGTTTAGCAGGTTTTATCATGAAATGTTAAAATTGGGGGAGTGGTGGTGCAGGGGTTGGAGAAAGCAAGCTTGTGATGGGAAGATCGCCTGTTCACCCCCCTGGACCGAGAACATCAAAATGTGGTGGGATAGGTGAAGCACCCACACCTGCCTCCACCCTCATTTGCTCCACTCTGGGCCCTTGAGCAAGGCCCTTAACCCCCCACCATCTACTCCCCTGGGCACCCTAGATAGCATCTCTCTGCTCCACACAGAGGGCTGTGGTAGCTCAGTAGTCTGTGGTTGTGTCAGGAAGGGCATCCAACTTAAAAATAATCGCCAAGTCTTCCTGTGACGTGGTTTTCTGTGGTGACCCCTGAAGAAGAGAGCAGCTGAAAGAAGAAGAAAAAATAAATAAATCATGCAATGTTAAACTTACACTGGTGGAGATTCACTGTAAGGTGTGATAGGTCAATCTGCATTTGTCTTATCTCAGCTTTATAACCTGAACCCCCACACTCTCTGATCTTTGAAATGAGAAAGCTTCTCGGATGAGATGTGAAACGTCTTCTGTTACAAATAAAGTCCAGCTGTTTTTGTCTTGAACTTTTTTGAATGTTAAACACTGTGGAGGGTTTTGATATCTCACACTCCAACATCTGAGATGTGCAAACTTTCCTTGTGTCCACAAGCTTCACATGACGTATACAGAAAATATGGACTTTTATTTTGTTATTGATACGATTTTTCCACAGTGCAGCAGGCATACACCAAAACTGAAAGTTATGCACCATAACTCATGTTCCCTGAAGGAAGGGAACGAGGTGCAACATATGCTATGGGAATTGCGCCCCCGCGCGATTACCTGAAGGAATACATTCACGCCTTTACGGCAAGGGCGTCAGCGTTGCGCCAGAGGCCCCGCCCTCTGGGTATTTAAGCCGCTGACGCCCATCCATCTTTCTCCAAAATGCACTTCACCGAGCTTTCAGCATTGAAAGGGCCAGATATGTTGCACCTCGTTCCCTTCCTTCAGGGAACATGAGTTATGGTGCATAACTTTCAGTTCCCTTTCAGTCATGTCTCTCGGTGCAACATATGCTATGGGAACGTAATTCATTCACGCCCTTGAAATGCTCAGTAAAATGCATGCTAGTGTGAACGTCTGCCCTTGATCAGCAGGCATCTCAAGGCTACTTTCTACTGTGTGTTAGAAAGGACAGCCTGAGTGACATCACACGCAGTAACATCCAAACTGTAATGCTTTGCAAAAGTGTTTATTGAGCTCCAGTTCGCCGCAGCACAAATGTCTGCAACTGGTACACCCTTGAACAGTGACCACGAAGTGGCCAAGCCTCGAGTAGAGTGAGCGTGCACTCCAGAGGGCACCTGTTGACCTTTGCTACTGTACGCCCTTTTTATGGCCTCAGTCACCCAGTGTGAGAGGCGCTGCTTTGAGAGGGCCTTTCCGGTAGCAGGTGCTGCAAAGCACACAAACAGTTGATTTGTTTTTCTCCATTCGGCTGTTCTCTGCATGTAAGTGCCCAAAGCTCTCACAGGGCAAAGAGCCTTCAGCCTTTCCTGTTCTTGGGTGAGGACAGGAGCAGGTGGAAAAGAGGAGAGATCAAAGTCCAGACTTCTAGGGTTTAAAGTCAAGACCTTTGGGATATATGCGGGATTAGGCCTTAAGGTGACCTTTGACCCATCAGGGGTGAATCTGGTACACATTGGATGTACAGACAAGGCATGGAGATCAATCACGCGTTTCGTCGAGCAAAGGGCCATGAGTAGAGCAGTCTTATAAGATAATAAGTCTATCTTAATCTCGCTCAGTGGCTCGAATGGGGGATCACAGAGAGCCCCCAAAACCAGATTAAGTTCCCAACCAGGGGTCAGGACCCTGCTGGGGGGTCTCAATCTTAGCACGTCCTTCATAAATCTTATTATGATTGGATACGCGCCAGGCGTCCTGTTTCCCCAGCCTTCGTGACAGGCTGAAATTGCTGATAGGAACACCTTAATTGTTGAGAAAGAACAACCTTTTTCCAGTAAGTCCTGAAGAAAAGTCAAGAGCTGAGCCAGGTCACATGAATAAGAAATAATATTTCTTTCTGTGCACCAAGCTTCAAAAATACGCCATTTTTGTACGTAAAGAGACTGTGTTGATACAGCTCGGGCATGTTGAATGGTTTTTACCACATTTTCTGGCAGGCCTGATGCCACCAGTTTGTTCCTTTCTGCCACCAAGCTGAAATTTTTCACAGCTCCCAGCCTAAGCGGCGAGACTGCTCCTTCTGGTGACGTGGTGTGTCCCTGAAGAGGAGCAGTTGGTGGAACCAGTTCTCCTCCAAGGGCCCTGGATTCTGTGATCCCCTGAGGGTCAACAATGTTAGGGAGTGGGCCTTTTTGCAAATGTGCCGCCATACTACTCTGATCAAGAGTGTTCGAGGGCAGAGGCAATCTGTTGTCATTATTAGACAAAAGTGGAACAGAATGTCTGTTTTTCCTCTTTTTGTTTGGGGTCATGGGACTGAGGAGCTGCGAGTTTTGTAAGCGAGCGGATCTCCTGACCCCAGTCCGTTTCCTGGATGGGTCTGGTTTACTGGTCTCCAGCCTTACCAAAACGTTGGAGCTAGGGGTTGAACGAGTACATAATTTTTAACCTCGACATTAAAGCTGCTATATGTAACTTTTCTAACAATATATTTTTAACATATTTCTTCACTCTGTCACTAGATTGATGTTAGAGAGGTAATCTCTGAAAAAAACTAAAAAAAATATTGTCCCCTTGCTTCTCCAGGTGGTAAATAAGCATTTCTAAAAAGAAAAAGTGACCCGCCATTTTCCAGCCAATAAAAACAAAGTTTGTAACCAGCCAATAAAAACCGAGCTTGAATTCGAATCAGCCAATAAAAACAGAGCTTGAATTTGAATTTTAACAGACCACAAGGGGGCAGTGCCATATATGGCTCTGAGGGGGAGGGATCAGAATGCTTTGCTTGTTGAAATTTTTTCTAAGTGCTGATGTTCTACAGAAACTGCAGACTCCACCTTTAACATAAAAAAACTCGAACGACGCTCGAGTAGCCGATGACGTCACAGTGTCTTACGATGCAAAATAAATAAATAAATATAAATGCCTAAAAACGTCTTTACAAAAAGAAAAAAAAGACCAACAAAGCATTGGGAGCATTTATTATGCTCCTATCATTTATCATACTGCACATAAGTCACAGGAAAAACAAAACTATTAGTTATATTAATAATATTAAAAGTGAAAGTATAAAGCGATGAAAACCGAAACTTAAAAACAAATGGGGCCACAGCCACACCGTACCACCGCCTGCAGCTGTGCAATTTAGGTTTACTTTTAGAGATTGTGTTTATAGATTTTTGGTAGCTCTAGAGAGATGAATATTTGTTTTTTTTGTTTGTGAAACGAGAGAAAGGAAGCCGTTTCGGCCGTGTTATAATATGGGACCTGCATTGCAACACTGCCCTCTGCTGTCACAATCTACTACAAAGAAAGTCAACACGAAGTAGCGCATTTTATAAAATTATAAACTGTTTTACCTTTTTGACAAGACGGCCTGCTCCATTAACATCCGTGCGCACACAGGAATCCATTTTGTAGCGTCTACTAAAAGCTAAAAGCTGCCCCGCGCGCTGTGAAATGTGAAATGTGACGTCACTACGGGTACCCGAGTTGGACAAAAAAGCCTCGATAGAAGTCAAAGCACTCGAGCCGTCGAAAACTCGGGTACTCTGTTAATGCACTAGTTGGAGCCAGACAAACCGCCCGGGGTCTGTGTTTCACCCGGTGGGGGGATATCGTTTAACAGCAGAGCTGAATCAGCACAGTGAGTATGGTCACGTGCTGCAGGATCACTGCTTGAACATTCCGTGTCGCCCTTCAAAGATAAGGGGACAGCCGTAGCGTGAGAACGTGGGGATGGTCCTTTGTGCTTGTCAGACTTTAAATTGGTTGGTGACAGAGAGCTCAGTCCCCTTCGATTAAAAGGAAGAGGAATCTGATTCAGCCCTAGTTGGTTTATACACACAGCTGTTTGATCACAATCGCCTTTGTGAACGTGTGAAGCTTGTGGTCGCCTGTGGGCTTCTACCGTAGCCCCACCTGACCCTTACTGTGAGCCGTTGAATGGGTGTCCAGGAAAGTGGCTCGTCAGATTCTGTCGGCGCGCCTCCCTGGGGCGCGGACATGTCATGTGTTTGCTTGGTTTGTGTATTGTCCACTCCGTGGTTCCCAACGGAGCGAGGGCTGGAGCACGTGACCCCCCTCACCTGTCCCCGTGAGGGGTGTGGGGCCTGCTTGCAGACGCCTCTGTGCCTGTCCGCTACACGCGGAACAGAGGCACCTTGCTGGAGCTTATCGATTAGGCTAACACCGTGTGAGCCGTGAGGGAGGGGGGGAATGGTCCCCTCCCTTTATGTCGGCTAGCAGGCCAGAGGGACCCGTTCTGCTGAAGTTATAGTGTTTTTTTTTAGAGTCAATAAAACAGAGAAGGGCTGTTTTTTGAGCTTTATTCGTGCTTAAGTGTAACGACATGTTTGATTTTATGTCACTCACAGCAGGAAAAACATGATTTGTGCATGTAACAGAGTTACCAGCTTTTTGTACCGTGCTACAAATAAAGTCTGGACATGAAAGGATCATTCCCCGTACCACGTGGGCGGGTGATCGTGTAAAATCAAGACGTGGACCTGGTTCATCAGGCACGCTTTTGTCTGGTGTCCCGGTTCGCCGAGGAGGCCCTGTGTCTGACCGCCTGGCGAGGGACAAACCTGTTTTTGCTCCAAGCATGTTCGGTTCGAGGTGGGCCCGGCGGTTGATTCTGTCGGTGCTCGTCCTCGTACGCCGGTCGCTTTTGCGGTGGGGCCCGTGTTGCTGAGCGGTGTCGAGGCTGCGCAGGTCTGCCCCCAGCAGACTCCCTGGGGGGGGGCGAAGCTTCTCCTGGGAATGCCCACCCGGAGAGCTTCAGCCTGTTTGCGCCTCTGGTCCAGCTTGGTCTGAATTCGATCCAGAGCTTTCCCAAACAATCCCGCCGGTTCTATCGAGTGGTGGAGAAAAGGCACATTTTGTCCCTCGGGGAGATCAGTTAAAGTCATCCACAGATGGCGTATCGCGATGACCACTTCGGCCATGCCTCTGCCTTGATGCTTTATGAAATTTCAGATCAACCCCAAATAGTTAATGTTAATGCTTTATGAAATTTCAGATCAACCCCAAATAGTTAATGTTTTAACATCTTTGTCAGTCCGTGAAAGGTGGGCACGCTTACTGGTTTGGAAGAAAACAAACAGACTTAATTAAAAATAATGAATATTTATTAAAGAAGTCTTGTGACAGAAAAAGTAAAAACATACATGTTCAGATACACATACTGTTATTTGCTAGGGTTAAGCATCAATTTTAAACCCCGCCACGAACAACAGCAAAGCCTTCAAGCTTTCACACACACTCAGAAAAAGGCATTGAAATAAAAAGATCAGAATCCCTCACCGTTGAATGCAAACGAGGAGGCCGCTTCGTTCAGTGGGAGATGTTCTTCAATGCAAAACCGGGCGTTGATCAGACCCTCGGCAGACCTCAATGTTTATCTGAACAGAACTCATTTTATACCTTTGTGGAGTATGACTTCATTCACTCCCATCAAATATGTTTTCAATCAAACCTTGCTCCTCAAGACAGTACCAGGCACTGTTTCTGTTTCATCTGTCAGCCACAATGTCAGCCTGCCCTTAATTGCTGAGCTGTGCTCGTCAACATCTCACAAACTTGGCTGTGAGATGCATGGAAACATATTATTTGCCTAACTCCCTTTCAGAAGAACTGCAAAGTTTGAAGTGAGATGGGTGATATGCATTCATTCCATCAAAGACCAGTTTTTCGAGAAGGATGGGACCCCTTATCATTCAAAGAAACCCTGGACCTTTGAAGCAAAGCCACAAAACCCCCCACTTCAAGACTTTAATGAAACATCTTGAACTAAAATGTTTTTTCTCACAAGTGTTGCATTAAGCATTAATTATTAACTTAAAAATTGATCAACATTTAGTCAGAAAATCATTAATAAAAACTCCTAATTCATCCCATCCTCTGATATTCTGACTAATTTTGAAAATTTTCCCTGTCCCCTCATGGGACATTTCTAAGACAGTGTTACAAACTAATTTAATTATATGATCCTTCCTACAAAACAAAGCACTAAAAACAAAAGTAAGGAGGGATACTGCACATTCTCATTTTATTAGTTTTAAACCATATGTAACCCACTTTATTAGTTTAAACCACTGTAAAACTTTATGTATAAACCTTCTCCTGTTCAACACATGTGAACGCCTTGAAATCAAACAGCCAGACTTACAAACTCAATCATAAGTTTCGGCACCATGGATCGGGTCCGTTCATTGGCCATCAGAAGGGACCCAAAATCAATGGAGACTGCCAGAAAAAGGCAGAAATTGCCAATTAGTCAATCAACAAGTCTTGTTGTCCGCACTCCCACAAACATACAACACATACATCCTTTAAAAAGGCACCTAGTTACTTTTTAAGGACGATTTTACTGTCCAGATAAAACCTATTCCTGTTTATAGCACATATCTGTACATGTGCATGTCATCTCTAATTAATCATCATTTAGTCTTAAAAACAAATCTCATTTCATCATTTCAGGTTTTTATCACTTCAGGTAAAATAAAACAAAATAAAAACTCAAAGAACAATAAAAAATGAAAATGTTCCCAAACTAGCACTTCACGATCGTGGCTCCACCCTCTGGAACAACTCGCACACCTTAAAGGTCGATGCACAAGGTCGTTGCACTGGAACGTTACACGCGCCGGACACCACTGCTCTGCCAACGCTCTGCCCACACTTGTTACCAGCAGGACCGACCTACAGGACATTTGAAGCCGTCCTGTCTGTTCATCTCGTGGCAAAGAGCCCCAACTGTCCTCATCAGGACACTTCTCGTTTTTCAGAGGTGTGGTCATCAGCACCACATCACAGATGAGCACGAACACCCATCCTCGGGTGCGCTGGACAGGCAGCTCTGCAGCAGCGATGAAGAACCCAGCAGACTACAAGCCACCACCCTTCAGGAGCCTCTCTCAGGAGTTGGTCATCCTCAGGGCCCACCTCTGTTGTCCCAACAGACAGACGACAAGACACCAAGCTGTGGAAAAAATCAAAAGCTTGGGTGACATAGAAAGACAGGGATTAGTAATCTTTTAAGACAAAATATTCATTCTTCAACTTGGAGGAGAGAGAGAAAGGAAGGAAAAAAAAACTTAAAACCCCTCTTCCTTTTTTTTAAAATCAAAAATAAGCATGAAAACCAACACTCTTTTTTTTTCTTCTCCTCCTCTGCTCTCATCCTTCACACATCTCCTCAGAGCTGCAGTTTCCTCCCTGTTCCGGAGATAAGGCGGACTGCATGAAAGGGGAAAACAAAACAAAAACTCGACCCTTCCTGGCCCATGAACCACACACTGAAAACTCTTGCTATTTTTCCTCCACTTTTCCGTTCTCTGCATCTCTAATTTCACACACGAACCTGCGCGCCTACATCAAACAAGGACTGTCTCCTGACCTCCGCTCAGTCCCCAACATCTCCTCCCATTTCTACTCACAGCAGAGGGAACGGAAGCTGCTGCACACACGTGCATTCTCCAAATACACACACCATTCACCCATCCTGTCTCTTTAACACTCCAGCTGACAAATTCAGCAACTACACACACTCACATTTTTTCTTACTTACAACAAATAAAACACACATTACAGATGAGACACATTCTTCCTCATGCGTTTCTCACTACAACTGACCAACTCAGCTCCCACAATACCCTCGCACAACTGCGTCGCTGCACATTTTTCTTTCTCTTCTCACGCAGCTGTACAGACACACACACACAGAGAAGCGCTTGCTCCTTTTTATTTTTAAACTTCGAAAAATAAATCACCAGTCTTATTAACTTCAACTGATAAAGCTATCAAAATAAATCACCTAACTCATTACAAAAACTCTAACAAGGGTTTTTTTTTTCTCTTAACCCTGGTATTATACTTATGTTTCAGCGAATAAATCACCTATCACCTGACTTCTTCAGGGTTTATTCAAAACTTCTGTTACTGATCTCAAATAAACAACAAGGGTTAGATATCTTTTTTTTTTCTAACCCCGGCAAAATCTTCTTTCCTTCTGCTCTCACGAAACTACTGATCAAGGGTTTTTACACCCTGGTTCAAATCTTCTGTTACACTTCAGCTCAAAGAATCGGTCAGCAGCTTAAGGCGTCCCAAAAAACCACTGATCCAAACTTATCAGCTCTTCAACAGCGGGAATCTCTCACCCGCTTCCAAAACAACAAGGGAATAACACCTGCTTCCAAGAACACAGTTTCACACTTTAACTTTTTTCCTTCCAAACAGCCAGTGTGTACCCTTTCATCCATCTTTTTAAGCACCTTGGAATGTGCTTTACAAATAAAGATAAGATATCCCATCCTCGTCGCCAAATGCTTTATGAAATTTCAGATCAACCCCAAATAATTAATGTTAATGCTTTATGAAATTTCAGATCAACCCCAAATAGTTAATGTTTTAACATCTTTGTCAGTCCGTGAAAGGTGGGCACGCTTACTGGTTTGGAAGAAAACAAACAGACTTAATTAAAAATAATGAATATTTATTAAAGAAGTCTTGTGACAGAAAAAGTAAAAACATACATGTTCAGATACACATACTGTTATTTGCTAGGGTTAAGCATCAATTTTAAACCCCGCCACGAACAACAGCAAAGCCTTCAAGCTTTCACACACACTCAGAAAAAGGCATTGAAATAAAAAGATCAGAATCCCTCACCGTTGAATGCAAACGAGGAGGCCGCTTCGTTCAGTGGGAGATGTTCTTCAATGCAAAACCGGGCGTTGATCAGACCCTCGGCAGACCTCAATGTTTATCTGAACAGAACTCATTTTATACCTTTGTGGAGTATGACTTCATTCACTCCCATCAAATATGTTTTCAATC
Organism: Garcialebias charrua; assembly: GCA_038048925.1. Classification (NCBI taxonomy): domain Eukaryota; kingdom Metazoa; phylum Chordata; class Actinopteri; order Cyprinodontiformes; family Rivulidae; genus Garcialebias; species Garcialebias charrua. Next base: position 11,346 of record JBBPBX010046981.1, on the reverse strand, counting down.
AAACCTTGCTCCTCAAGACAGTACCAGGCACTGTTTCTGTTTCATCTGTCAGCCACAATGTCAGCCTGCCCTTAATTGCTGAGCTGTGCTCGTCAACATCTCACAAACTTGGCTGTGAGATGCATGGAAACATATTATTTGCCTAACTCCCTTTCAGAAGAACTGCAAAGTTTGAAGTGAGATGGGTGATATGCATTCATTCCATCAAAGACCAGTTTTTCGAGAAGGATGGGACCCCTTATCATTCAAAGAAACCCTGGACCTTTGAAGCAAAGCCACAAAACCCCCCACTTCAAGACTTTAATGAAACATCTTGAACTAAAATGTTTTTTCTCACAAGTGTTGCATTAAGCATTAATTATTAACTTAAAAATTGATCAACATTTAGTCAGAAAATCATTAATAAAAACTCCTAATTCATCCCATCCTCTGATATTCTGACTAATTTTGAAAATTTTCCCTGTCCCCTCATGGGACATTTCTAAGACAGTGTTACAAACTAATTTAATTATATGATCCTTCCTACAAAACAAAGCACTAAAAACAAAAGTAAGGAGGGATACTGCACATTCTCATTTTATTAGTTTTAAACCATATGTAACCCACTTTATTAGTTTAAACCACTGTAAAACTTTATGTATAAACCTTCTCCTGTTCAACACATGTGAACGCCTTGAAATCAAACAGCCAGACTTACAAACTCAATCATAAGTTTCGGCACCATGGATCGGGTCCGTTCATTGGCCATCAGAAGGGACCCAAAATCAATGGAGACTGCCAGAAAAAGGCAGAAATTGCCAATTAGTCAATCAACAAGTCTTGTTGTCCGCACTCCCACAAACATACAACACACTTGACCAACAGCAGCTGTCTCCATCATGCGGAGCACAAAGTCTGTTGCCCTGCGGGCTTCATCTAGCAAGTCAGCGGCAGCTTGCTTGTCCATTGTTACCTGGAGCTGTTGCAGTTTTTCAGCCAGGTAAGCCTGCATCAACGCAGACACGTTCATGGCGCGCGCCGCGAGTCCCGTAGCTCTGTAGCATTTTTCGAGCAGAGAAGCTAAAGCTCGACAGGCTTTGTTAGGGAGAGTTGGTTTTGTCCTGGATGACTTGGGAGCCAGGTGAGACGCCAGCGTGTCCTCAAGTCAAGTCAGTTTTATTTCTATACAACAGTTAAAACAGATAAACTGTAATCAAGGTGCTTCACACATACAACATAAAAGAGGTTTAAAAATTTACAGAACAGTAACACACATCACTAGTAACAATTATGATATTAACAGAAGTAAAAGTAAATAAAAATGTATAAGAACAATATTAAAATGAAAAACACAGTAAAAAAACAGTTAAAAAAATATATATATACACTAAGTCAGCTCACACAGTATGAAACACCAGAGAGAACAGATGAGTTTTTAGCAGGGATTTGAACATGTGAAGGGAGGAGGCCTGTCTAATGTTGAGGGGCAGGTTGTTCCAGAGTTTGGGGCCGGTTACTGAAAACGTTGGCTATTCCCACCTCATCCATCCCATCCAAGTTGGCTATTCCCACCTCATCCATCCCATCCACATCGAGAAACTGCGAGAGTGGTAACAGCATAGGAGCTTGGGGCTGAGCCCAGGTGCGAGTCATCTCTGTGAGGAAGTTCGGGGACACGGGCATCCTTTGCCTTGTGGCGGCCTGCTGCTTTGAGTAAAAATAGTTTCCTGCCAGCCTCGTGACCTGTTGACGAGGCGGAGGTTCTGGCCATGGGATCTGCAACGCGTCCGTTGCTCTGTGACACAGGTCAAACAGAGCAGGGATGGAAAAGTCAGTTTCCGGGAGCACAGGTACTGGGGTGCAGGAGAGATCTTCTCCCTGTTCCTCGTATTCGACGTCTGCGTCTTCCACGGAAAATTCGCCAGAGGCTGAAATTGAGATCTCGTCCTCGTTCATCATGTCTCTAGTGTCGAATTCGACTGTTAAGTCCACCATGGGAGCCAGCACGTCAGGGTTGTCACCCCATTCGACTTGTGTGCTGTCGTCCAGAGCCATGTTCTCGAGCTTCGGTGTGGGAGTGAGGGGCTCGGTGGTGTCCGGGTCCACTGGCGCTGCCGCGGCGCCCATGGGCTTGGCGACAAAATCCGCCCGGTGCCTCCTCACCGCCTCCAGCATCTGGCTGCAGTGTGGGCAAGAGTCAGGCGCATCCAGCGCCATTTTTGCGTGTAACATCCCCAAGCAGATGGGACAGGCCTCATGGGTGTCCGTTGCAGCGAGGGAGAAACCGTATCCGCTAGGACAGTCGCGCGAGGTTGGGCTCGTCGTCCTGCTGGTTTTCCTTGGAAGTCTTGTCTTTCGCTTTCCTTTCTCCGAAGGTATGTCCGAGATAAGGCGAGCGAGTCCTTCCCGAATCTTTTTCCTTTTATTTTGAGACGTCTCCTCCGTCGTGTCACTTTTGCCGGCTAGCCCGCTATGAATTAGCAGGGGTAGCGGTGTGACGCAGTTAGCGCCATCGAGCGAAGCAGTCTGCGGAGAGAGGAGAAGAAAAAACTTCGGGGTTAAGATAAAATGTGCCAGAATAGCTTTCGCTAGCTCAGCAGTACGCAGGAATAATTCTCCGTACGCTCTGTGTAGGGAGCAAGCTCATCTCTAGTTGAGCGATGAAGCAACAGAGAAGTCCCACGAAGAGAGGTAGTTCAGGTTTAAGCGAGGTGAAGGGCAATAAGAGAAAGATGGATGGGCGTCAGCAGCTTAAATACCCAGAAGGCGGGGCCTCTGGCGCAACGCTGACGCATATCTGTCAAGTCTCCCGTTTTGGCCGGGAAACTACCGTATTTTACCCCTCTTTCCCGTCGTGATCCCGAATTATTATTTTCCCGGAAATCTCCCGTATTATAATATTATAAAAAAAAAAAAAACACATTCCGGTGCCTCTGTCACTAGTCTCGCGAGAACTGCCACCTGCAGTCGCCTCAGTGGCAGTTCTCGCGATGTTAGGGCTGGTGGCGCGAGAACAAACCCGGAAAAACACAGAGATGGATGTAACGAGAAGTAACGAGAGAGGACGCGTCCCTGCCAAAAAAGTTAAGACTTCGTGTAAATATGTTGAAAAATGGGACAGCGAATTTACTTTCCTAAAGTTTATTACGCGTTTTTTAAGATTTGTAACTGCGACTTTAGTGTCTGAAAAATCCGTCAAGCACAAAGGTAAGCCTGTCAGATTGTGATCACATAACTGGTTTGAAAGTGGCTGATAGGTAGTTATTTTAGATTTCTTGTAAACCTGTCTTAAAATGTAAGGGGTCCTGGACTTTGCAGGGGTCTGCAACCTGAGGCTCTGGAGCCACATGCAGCTCTTTGGTCCCTCAGCAGTGGCTCTTCCAAGCTTTGATCAAAACTAACTTTAAACTGAATTTTATTCTTATAACAACAAAAAGGGCTAGTTTTAGCAGTTTTTCCTGTCATTTCCTTTGCTAATGTGTGAATACTAGAACAAATAGAAGGAGTAAAACATAAGTTAACTTTATTTATTCGAAGTAGGATATTTAATTTTTCCACAATTAAAATAATTTACCTAGACCTGCATATTTTATTATTTTATTTTTTAATTGGGAAAGATCACATTATTTTTCCTTCTTTATGATAATCTGGTCTTTTTTAGTCTAAAATGTAAAAATATCAACAAATCATTAGATATTTTCAGCTTTACAATGGCCAGAAAACTACAGGTCAGAAAATTGTCCTCTAACAAACTTAAAGTGGTCTATGGGCCACCAGTTGAGAATCCCAGTTGTAGCAGGTATTCTGGCTCCGGAAACGTTTAATTTAGTGAACAAAGGGCCAGAAATGGCTCTTTTGATCATAAAGGTTGCAGATCCCTGATCTAGTGGGATGGCTCGGCGTACCCGGCAGAAAATTTCCCTTATTTTTAAATCCAAAACTTGACAGGTATGCGCTGACGCCCTTGCTGTAAAGGCGTGAATGTATTCCTTCAGGTAATCACACGGGGGCGCAATTCCCATAGCATATGTTGCACCGAGAGACATGACTGAAAGGGAACTATCATTAACATTTATCATATTTGAGCTCAAACACTGTAGAAATTTAAAATGATGTGTGTGGCTGTTTGACACTAACAGCTCTTTTCTTTAATACGACTCAGTTTTTGCACAAACACTGTCTGAGGTTTAGCTTTTGCTTTTTTTGTTTCTGTCTGTCTGTCAAGGAGTGACAGACAGAGGCATGTGATTTTATGAACTATTCACAGCGGCTTTAGTGTTTCTTTTTTAATCTTGATTACACATAAAAACATATTCTGTCAGCTTAGATAATAACAAATTTAAAAGCTATAGTTTCAGACGAAACTTGATGTATGTTGGAATTTCGATCCATAAGTACTGGCTCCCTTTATTTTATATATTTGTCTATAGATTAGTGAACTTTGCAGCAAACTACTTTTTTTAACACTTTGCTGAAAACAAATTTGTCTGATAACCAATTGGTCTTTTAATTTTCAGCTAACACGAGTCAATAATTCATTGGCTCATGTTAGCTACGCAATATCTCATAAAACTGTAAATAAAACATTTTGATAAGACCAAACTAGCAACTCTAGAGCATTTAGTTTCTGGTTAAAGAAATTACAACCATAATTTCCCCCTTCACCCAGACGTTTTATACAGCAAACAATTAATCAATAACTGAAAAATATTGAATCATTAAAGCCGACAATCACCGCTTTCAGTTTGAAACAGTTTTTTTTTAGAGGGATGTGAAGAGTTTTTTTACAGTTATTTTTTGAACAAACAAAAGCGCTAAATGCAGTTTAGAAAAGAACTTGAATAAAACACAAAAGCGGCAGACTGAATACAAGCACACATGCTGGTTAAAGCACGTGCACGTGTTTCATACATGTTCGACTTTGGCAAACAGAGCATCTGCATCCATATAATGTCATTTCCTGGCAGTTTTTAGAAGAAAAAGAGGACGATGAGGAGCTGGTTTTAAATACATTAATAGATCCTATAACAGTCTTATTAGGTTTTCAACAAGTTTTATTAACAACTCAACTAAACTGGTGACACTGATGAAGAAGAAATACTGAGTATTGTGAAAAATCTTGCAGATAAAACATCAAAAGACTGGATGGACATGGGCATGATGTTTGTAAAGGATATAATGAGTTATGTTATTGAACCATTTACGTATATATGTAACTTATCATTTTCAACAGGAAATTTTCCAGAAAATGTGAAAATAGCAAAGAGAGTTCCTCTTTATAAGAATTGTGAGAAATGTTTGTTCACTAATTACAGACAAATATCCTTGTTGCCACAATTTTCAAAAATATTAGAGAAGTTATTTGTAACCAGATTAGATCGATTCCTAGATAAACAGAACATTTTAAGTAATAGTCAATATGGGTTTAGAGAAAATAATTCAACATCAGTGGCTCTCATGGAACTAATAGAAGAGATAACAACTGCTGTTGATCAAAAACAGTATTGTGTTAGCATTTTTGTTGATTTAAAAAAGGCCTTTGACACGACTGACCACACCATTCTCCTTGAAAAACCGAATAAATACAGTATGGTACTAGAGGATTAGCACTACAGTGGGTTATTTGAATAACAGGAGACAGTTTGTACAGGTAAACAATGTAAATTCTGAATTTTGTGTTCATGGATGCGGAGTTCCTCAAGGCTCTGCATTTGGACAAAAGTTGTTTATGTGAATGATCTGGTTGATGTGTCAGGGCTTTTGAAGTGTGTTTTATTTGCAGATGATACCACATTTTTTGTTCGGGTGAAGATATTGAACAGATGTTAGAGATGATTCAGGCAGAATTTGTAAATATACAAACTTGGTTCCAGCTTAATAAGTTATCCTTAAATTGAAAAAAAACAACAACAACTACATGGTATTTCGTAATAGAAATAAAATTATTGAAGTTCCATTTAAAATGGACAATATTGAAATTCATAGAGTTAATTAAACAATTTTTTTAGGTGTCGTTATTGATGAGAAGCTGACATGAAATCTCATGTGAATTACTTAAGGTTAAAAATAGCAAAATCAATTGCATTACTTTATAAAGTAAAAAGAGTTTTTGAATGACAAAGCTTTGTATATATTGTATAATGTAATCATTGTTCCATATTTAATCTACTGTATTTAAGTTTTGGGAATAGCATGAAAACAATTACAAACCTTATTTTTATTTTACAGAAAAGATCTATAAGAATTATTAGTAGGAAGTGCTATGGTCACCCAACAAATATATTATTTCATCAATTGAAATTGTAAAAAAAATAAAAATGAATTGGTTGAATATTGTTAGGGTCCCACCGGGACTGAGGTGTGTAGAACCCAAGTGCAAGCAGGACTCGAAGGCAATGAATTGGTTGAATATAGTATTTTAAAAGTCATGCGTGAAGCTCATAAAAAACATGACCCCCCCTAATATTCAATTAAAAATTGTTAAAAAAGAGAGTCATTATAACCTTAAGGGAATGGAAATGTTTGTAAAACTTCCATTTAGAACTAGTGTGAAGGAGCTGTGTTGTAATTCAGGGAATAGGATTGTGGAATTACCTTGATATCACCATAAACATTTCTAAAACTATTTATATGTTTAAAAAGATGATTAAGTTAAAATTGTTAGAAAAGTATGATACCATGTGAAGGATGCCTGATGTTTTTTTGTTTTCGCTTTGGGGATTGTTCAAGCCTGAATTGATGTTTGTTTATTTATTTAAATAAGGGGTAGATAATATATTTTTTTCTTCTTTCAACACCCTTTTCATTCAATGTTTTTTCTTTTTCATTAATTTGTTTAGTTTCTTTAGTTTTTTTTAATGAATGAATAAATGAATAAATAAATGAATAAATAAATAAATTTGTCCACAAAACAGGCAAATATGTGAATGTCCTGTGTACTTCACATATAGTTGTAAATGTCCTTTTTTTCCTGCAGACTTTATGAGTAAATATGTGTCTGTGAATGTGACCTCCATTAGGAGCAGCTGAGGAGATCCATCCAGTGGGCAGTTTGTTTTCCAGAAGCAGCAATGGTGGACGGGCCTTGATTTATTAGAACCATGAGCCAAGTGACCGTGATGAAGTGGATTTCCATTTTAAAAGACAAAGACAGCTTCATCTGGAACAAGTAAGCAGAGAAAAGGCTGATGATGAGCTCAGATCAGGCTGCGGAGCTGCAAACAAACACAGACATCACCACAATACAGAGAAATCATCACTTTTAGCTATAATTTCCTTAAACGTAACCTAAAGAAGGTCAAGGCTGCTGAGGAAAAAAAAAAAAAAAGGACAGCTTTTGGATTCAGAGAGAAATTAATGTTTTTGAAGGGTACATTGATATTAGAAATTTAATCCTGTGTGAAGTTGTTAACATAGAGTAATTCCTCACTCATAAGCAAAAAAACATTTTGAGAGAGTCACTGCCAAACCTCGCAAACATGCAAGGGTTGTGTAACGAAAGAAGGGCTTTGCCAGTGCATCGGAGACAGGTCACGATAAACAAGACTTTTAGAACGTGTTTACAATGGTCTCATTTATTTAAGATCAATCTAAAATAAGGTATGTGAGGACTGAACACCCTTCAGATGATGTTTATGTGTTGGGGTTGTGGAGTGTGAGCTCACCCTTCAGAGGGAAAGTAACAAACAGGCTTTCATCCGGAGAAGTGATGGAGTGTTTCTTAAATGAAAATACACCTGTCTTTAGGACAAATATGTGCCACTAATTACCTGTCTAACCTAAATCTTGGGGTGCCAGATGTTGCAAAAATACAGAGAGACAAAGACAAATTGCAGCAAGCTGTAGTAGCCCTGCATGTAAATATAGTAGTGGCTTAAATCATCTTTTCCTTGACCCTGTTACACAAGTTGTTCAATGTGAATCTGGTGCGTGCTGAGCCTGTAGGATACTAATTGTAAAGATATGCTAAGGTATCACAGTATCACATAATCTCCTGCTCTCTCCCCCTGTGTCACGGCTTCTCTCTCTTCTTAGCTTGACCGAGCCATAAGCAGGATTACGTTTTGATCTGTATCCTTGCTTCCAATTCAGATTTCCATTTCAGTTATGTTGACTTCTCCTCCTCCTCCTCTTTAGCTCCAGCCTGGAACAGACGAGTAGAGGTAGAGCCATCTGTGCCTGATGATGACTTAGAACAGATTTCCAAAAGACCTTGAGAAACTTTCTAGATCTAAGTTATAGTGAACCACTCAGAACAAATTTTCCTCCACATTCTTGCAACTCTGGTAATGTCTTTAAACTCCATGTTGGTCAGTCAAGGAATAAAACACAAAAAATGCAACACAACTTACAAAACTAAGCACTCTGGCTACGTTCACACTGCAGGTCTTAATGCTCAATTTCGATAAAAAAAAAAAATCTGATCTTTTGGTGTGAACGTTCACACTACATTTTATATGCGACCTGCATCAGACTCCAGTGTGAACGATCTACATTGCAGAAGCGACCCGCATGCGCAGAAGAAAACGTGTCTCAGCATGTAACGTGACACGCAGTTCACACTCCTTACTGGTGGTCGCGGTAATGCACCAAATGTTGTTTTCCAACCGCCATAAAAACCAAGAAGAAGAAGAAGAAGACGTGACACGCAGCACCCTGTGTTTGCGGAAGTAAACATGGATGCGACAGTTTTCAGTGTGTGTTCAGTCATTTTGAAGTTGTTGTCCAATTGGGGAAAGCTAAACATCCAAATGATTAAAGGCAAAAGAAAACTGAGAAGAAAGTGAGCGAAAATTTTAGTGATGGCGATTTTTGGAGCTGTGGCTGCTACCTCTGTTCAGAGGGGTGTGTGGCTGCTTCCCGCCCGGACCGGAGCAGAACTGTGACGTCGGTCTCACGTCGGTGATGAAAAAGTCAGATGTAAGTCACATGAGCGTTCACACTGCAGTCGCTTTGAAAACATCAGATATATATCCGATTTAAAACCACATACTGAAACGGCCTGGGTCGGATTTGAAAACATCGGATTTGTCACGTTCAGACAGTCATAAAAAATCGGATATGGGTCAGATGGGGCAAAAAAAAATCGGATTTGGGTCGGATTTGCCTGCAGTGTGAACGTAGCTTAAGTTGGGGGAAACACTTTGTAGTTTATTGTACTGGAGGAAAAAAAGCATTTCCAAGATCCTTTGTTCCACAAGTTCATAAAAAATTAGAGCTAAAAGCTTGACAAAAAAGTACTTTTGGATTTTTTGTGCCTGTTACTTTAATTCAGTTCAGTTTAAAATGTAATTGTAATTTCGGTTTATTTGATGTACAAGTACAACTACTCAACTTTGAATGTTACTGCATTTTTTATACTTTGTCTGCACAATTTAAAGGCAGATATGTAACAAAAAACACTTTTGTCTTCAATAAGAAAAACTATATTCATTGACCACAAGTGTCCACACACCCAAGTCAAGTCAGACTACCTATTTCTCTTGCACAAGGAGAACATGTAAACATCCCTCAGGTGACGTATACGCTACGTTTCTTCTTACTACAATTCCCTGAAAACCTCATTTTTGTGTTGTGTCCAATCTTTTTTTTTTGTTTGAGATCATATTTTTCCATTTTTAGCTTCTCTTCATTTGCTCCCTGTCAAATTCAGAATAAAATTACTTCTAACATACAAAGCTCTCAACATCCTAGCTCCATTGTATATTACATATCTTATTGTTCTATATTTTCCTAACAGAGCACTTCACTCTCACTGCAGGTTTACTTGTGGTTCCTAGAGATTCTAAAAGCAGAATGGGAGGAAGATCTTTCAGTTACCAGGCTCCTCTCTTGTGGAACCAACTTCCAGTTTCTGTCCATGAGGCTGACACATTGTCTACTGTTAAGATTAGGTTCACGTCTTTCCTTTGTAATAAATCCTATAATTAGGGTCGGCTTGGGTTTCCTGAGCTGTCCCTTAGTTGTGCTGTTAGACTGTTGGAGGACAACCTGACCACATTTCTTCACTAGACTACTGTCTTTACTTACTCTACTCAACCTGTTTTGTATTTGTGATTATTTTTTATCCTTGACATCTGTTTTATGTCTTTCTTTCAAGGAGGTACACCTGCAGCTACATCTGGACCTGTCATTTTGTGTTTGTTTGTTTCTCCTTCCTGTTTTTCAAACCCAGCCGGCCGAAGCAGATGGCCGCTTGTCCTGAACCTGGTTCTGCTGGAGGTTTCTTCCTTTTAAAAGGGAGTTTTTCCTTTCCACTGTTGCCATTGTGCTTGCTCAGGATGGGAGACTGTGACAATGTGAAGATTCAGTGAGTCTACTGGCTTCCTCCCTTCCTTACATAGAGAACTTTTACTACGGTAATTGGCTTTTTGTACGTGTGTGAATGTTTTTGTACAGTGCCTTGAGACAACTTTGTTGTGATTTGGCACTATATACCTGGTAAATAAAGTGAATTTAAAATTTCAGGCAATCTTGTTGTTTAGACGTGTTTAGAAAGAATTTACTAGTTTAAATAGTTTAAAAGAATTTAATGTTTAGACGTGTTTAGAAAGAATTTACACTACTTGAGATGCAATCATTGCTCATAACCAAATATACATACACACAAATATATGATATATATATATTATATCACTATTGAGAATTAACTTTCTTGCCAATCATTGCTCAGTTTCTTCTCTCTTTGGGTCACACAAGAAATGTCCGCCCTGACCTTTGACCACAAAGTTCATGCTTGTACTACCCAGGGCCGGCCCAAGCCTCTTTGGGGCCCTAAGCAAAATTTGGATGGGGGCCCTCTGTTTCTACTAATAATGTGAATTGCTGCAATCAACCGTCAAATGGTTTTATCATTCTCCCACCTGATAAAACGTATTGCAACTCTGACAGCCCTTTTTAATGTATACTGTATATGTAATCTATTGCAGGGGTGTCAAACTTATTTTAATTTTGGACCACATCAAGTTCATGAATGTCTTTGGCCTCTGAAGGATATGCCCTTTTTTGCGACATTATCTAGCGTTAGTTATGTGTCTCCACCGGTGCTTATTAATAAGCTTGGATGCGGACTTTGCATTGCATGGCAAGAAGCTCATATTACCAGTGAAACGTGATCTACCGTGGCCACTAGGGGGGCCTCCCAAGACTAATTTCTTTCTTTCATTTCTGCATGTATAGAGCGATTTCTACATAACCAAATATACATACACACAAATATATGATATATATATATTATATCATTATGAAAATAAAAACATTATGATGAAGTTGTGTGTAATAGAATCATATCATTAAAAAAAAAAATTTGCTCCTCTTGGGGGGCCCCCTAGTGACCCTGGGGCCCCAAGCGGCTGCTTAGTTCGCTTA
>JBBPBX010046980.1:11082-26361 GCA_038048925.1 Garcialebias charrua | reverse complement strand
CTCAAACGAAGTAGATCCATTTTGTTGTCCAGCGAGCGGACGTTAGACAGAAAAAGAGCCGGCATCGGGGGTCTACCGGTTTTAGCGTCTGCCCGCAGTCTCGTCATAATTCCTGCTCGGCAACCTCTCTTCTTTCCTCGTGAGCACCGCTTCCTTTTCTTTCCCCTGGAGCGCGTCTGCTTCCAGAAAGATGATCTTAACAGCTCCAATCTTCCGAGCTCTGATTTGAGTTCGTTGCTGATTTCAGCTGTGCCCTGTGGTAAATCCGCTCCGATTCTTAACAGTTCAGTTCGGCTATAATTCACCCGCAAAAAACGCGCAGAGTCAGGTACAAAAACACTATTAAAATTACTAAAAACTAGGGATGAACCGGGAGCTCGTGAAGCTGCGGCTGCTCTGAGCGCGGCCATTATTATAACACTATTTTTGTCTTTCTGCACCTTTTCATTCAGTGTTTTTTTTTTCTTCTTCTGATGAATTTGTTTTATTTTGAATAAAAAAAACATGCAGCGCTGCTGGGGCTGTTTGTTTACGTTGTAGATTCAGGGAAACGTTGGCTCAAACTTTATTGTTCTTCATCTACTGACTCTCATCATATTCTATCGAGTGGAAACTCTTCAGATTAAACAAGTTACAGGTAGATGTTCCCACCGCTAGTTAGAACGACTCCGTCACGTTTTGCAAAATAAAGAAACCGAGTAGGACTCGCTGCAGATGAGACCTGCAGTTTAACAAAACCGAACTACGTCCACACCGACGAATTAGTCTTTCCTCTCATCAGTGATGTCGTCTGCTTTCTCTTCGCTTGTGAAACTTTGTTCAGTCACATTCTGACGGTCATGAGCACTCGTTTGACTCGTTTTGAAGCGAAAACTTAACGCGCTTTGGAGACTAGCTTAGCTTTTAGCCTGCTACCGCTAACGCCTGCTGCTGGAGTGAGCGCTGCGTAACAACGACGTCACCACGCACGTTTTGTGTCACAGCTTTTTCTGTCCGGGCGGGTTGTTGAAGCAGCCGCTCCAACCCGAACAGAAACAGAAAAACGTCAGTGAAACGTTGTAAAATCCTATCGAAATATCGAAAATATGCTTAAACTTCATATCATCGTTATTGAATAAAAGTATATCGCGATATTTATCGTTATTGAATTATTGTCCAGCACTATTATAGATATACTTTTTATACTTTTTATACTACTATGCAAAAACTCAGGACAGTATTACACTTTTATTATTTCATTTTATGCTTATGTTCATTGGGTGTTTGGTGTTTTAGGGGTGTTTGGTGTTTCAGTGTTGGTGTAAATTTTCATACTTTTATACTATTATGAAAAAACTCAGGACAGTGTTACACTTTTACTATTTTATGCTTATGTTTATTAAATGTTTTAGTGTTTAGTGTTTAGATGGTTACTGTTGCACCGAGGGACTGAGAGAAACGCAATTTCGGTCCTGTGTATGTCCTGTCCATATTGCAGTTCTGACAATAAAGTTGACTTTGACTTTGACTATAATTACACTCTGTAAGCAGAAAAAATATACACTGAGTGGTTTTGAAGCTATTTATAACGTAAAAAAAAGTACCCAGATAAAAAACGAATGCTAACACGAGACGAGTCCGCTTCTGACACGAATAAAAAATCGAATTTTATGTCAAATGTTTTATATTCGAGACCATAGTAACGTACATTAAATCTCCTATAATTACACTCTGTAAGCAGAAAAAATATACACAGAGTGGTTTTGAAGCTATTTATAACGTAAACAGAAGTACACAGATAAAAAACGAATGCTAACACGAGACGAGTCCGCTTCTGACACGAATAAAAAATCGAATTTTATGTCAAATGTTTTATCGAGACCATAGTAACGTACATTAAAGCTCCTATAATTACACTCTGTAAGCAGAAAAAATATACACCGAGTGGTTTTGAAGCTATTTATAACGTAAACAGAAGTACACAGATAAAAAACGAATGCCAACACGAGACGAGTCCGCTTCTGGCACGAAAAAAAAAATCAAATTTTATGTCAAATGTTTTATCGACACCATTGTAATGTACATTAAAGCTCCTATAATTACACTCTGTAAGCAGAAAAAATATACACGAGTGGTTTTGAAGCTATTTATAACGTAAACAGAAGTACAGTACACAGATAAAAATCGAATGCTAACACGAGACGAGTCCGCTTCTGACACGAATTAAAAAATCGAATTTTATGTCAAACGTTTTATCGAGACCATAGTAACGTACATTAAAGCCTTATAATTACACTCTGTAAGCAGAAAAAATATACACCGATTGGTTTTGAAGCTATTTATAACATACCGTAAACAGATATACATCCACAAGCAAACAAGCTATGCTAATAAAAGATCTTTATTTTTATTTTTATCTCAAACATCTAATAAAGCTACTCGCTTGTAAACGTCCACACTGTGATTCCATTCCATTCTGTAAGTTTCAGAAAAATCCGCTGAGTGGTTCTTGACTTATCTTGCTAACAAACAGCAAACAAACAGAGCTAACTGCTACATCCAGACCAGGAGGCCGACAGTCGGTCCGAGCAGAGGAGCTTTTTTTCGGACACATGAGCTGGAAACGGTCTTCTTCTTCTTCTTGGGTCATTGTACTCCTCTGGAAGTGGTACTGCATTGCGCCCCTAGCGGCCGAAAGTGATACTGCACCATTTTCTGCCAAACTGAAAAGGCTCATAACTGAGTCAAAAATTGGTCTAAAAATATGGAAAAAAAATCCATAAATAGGTCGCACCGGATTATAAGTCGCAGGCCTCGAAAAAACCATAAAAAGTTGCGACCTATAATCCGAAAAATACGGTAAGATGTTGACCTGTGTTTTTGTGTGTAGCTACATTTAGGTGTAAGAAAGGTTCCTTTCGAAAACTGGGTTCCCACATTAAAATCCAAGATGGCCACCACCAAAAATATATATTTTTCATTCAATCTTTATTTATACAGGTTAGTCCCATTTGAGCCTCGTGGACTCATTTACAAGAGACCTGAATATAAAGTGCTGTAGTCCCTTGATTATAACAACGGTTACGTTCCAGACACCACAATAGGTGAAAAACGGCGTACAGTAGGAACACTATATTTATTTTAGTATATTGATATATTTTACTGCTTTATTAAACTTTTTCACACTCTTGCAATGTTCTTAACAATGTTCTAAACTCTTAAACCTACGTAATTTTAACAACGTACGCATATGAACTGTACAGTTCTGCAAAATTTTATATGGGAACTCTCCAGACCAGCAGCTTGGTTCTGGTTCTGCAGAACTACCTTGGAGCGACGAAGCCCACTGCCCCGTCCACGTTGATGTGCACGTGGGTAATTGACCTTTCGCAAAACCCCGCCCCCAACCGGCCATTGTCCAATCACACGTCACTAGCATCTCCGGCTATGTAAGCTAGGTCCGACATTCTACAAGATGGTGAAGCGATGCGCCTATGGATTGTGTAAATCAGACAGCAGGTATCCCAAGAGTTTGTCTGGTGGAGTCTTGTTTTTTCCCTTCCCAAAGCCGAAAACACAACTGGAACGGTGTCAACAATGGATAAAACAGTGTGGAAGGCCTCACTCCCAGCTTAATGTCTCGAAGATAAACAAGCATTCGTATGTATGCTCAAAGGTAAGACAAACATTCATTGTGACTGTCCTGCTCTAGAAGTAATAATTATAATTTCAAGAAAGGTTATTATTAATATTCATTGTTGTGTATTATTTTGGATATAATTTTTAGAAGATTACCCTCTTACGTTTAGTAAGCTCATTAGCATTAGCTAACTTTAGCGAATGTTTACATTAGTTCACTGTCGGGTCTCGATGCTGTGAACCCTATACGATATCATGTTTAGTCAGTTTCACTACATAAACTTGACTAGCTAATTAACATTTTCTCTTTTAACAAGCATCTTGAATCGTTTTTTTTTATATCTGTCATTTAGCACAGAGCCCCCCTCCCCTTGTCTTACCTCCCTCGGGGGTTCGGTCCGCTCTGTAGCATGTTAGCTGCTCCAGCTGGACAGCATGGTCCAGAACGTTGTTGTTGAGCCACGTTTCCGTGAATACAAACACACAGCAGTCTCTCACAGTCTTTTGTGTCGTTCGTAGCAGGCGTATATAATCCAATTTGTTGTCCAAGGAGCGCACGTTAGCCAGAACCATGGATGGGATAGCCGGCCTGTGTGGGCTAGCTGCTAGCCTAGCTCTGATACCTCCGCGTTTACCCCGCTTCTGTTTTCTGTCACGCCGCTTGTGGCGTTTCCATGGCGGGCGCGGTGAAGCGTCACGCCGCTTGTGGTACTTCCACGGCGGGCGCGATGAAGGGAAGGTCGGGGCTGGCTTCCGGAGCAGCTCGCAGTCACGAAGCTGATGTAACTCCACCTCGAGCTCATGTAGCTTCTCCTGGAGTTCGCTGTTTATTCCCAAATGAGCGGTTTTTCCGACATCAAGCAGGAATTCACGGCTATACTTGCGTTCTTGAACACGTAGACAAGACAAAGACGTGCCGGCAAATTGCGGCGTGCAGGACAAGACAGACGAAAGCACCGTGTTGCTGGGAGAGAGAGAGAGCACTGGTATACAAGCTATCCCCGTCATGACGCGCTAACACTCACCGGCTACAGAAAGCTTGACGGGCGTAGCAACAGTAACTAAGGGGGCGGGGCTTCTGCGAAAGGTCAATTGAGCTTCAGGATCATTTGCAACTTTCCTGTCAGTTCTGTGAGCTTCATAGATGGATAGTTAGGTCTGATGTTGCGTTGCAAAACTTTCCCCCATTTCAGCAGAAAGCAGTGGCTGGAAGCACTGCTGGCTTCTGGGTAGTGTAGTTCTTTTGACTGGCATTACAATGTAGGCTTATTGAAATAAAACTACTGTCTGAAGTTTTTTTTTACTTTTTATACTGTACCGTCCTGAGTTAAGAGTTTTTATTAATGCTTTTCTGACTAAATGTTTATCAATTTTTATGTTAAGAGTCAACACTTGTTAGAGAAAACATTTTAGTTTAGTGTCAAGATGTTTCATTAAACTGTTTCTTGAAGTGGGGGGTTTGTGCAGTCTTACTTCAAAGGCCCGGAGTTTCTTGGAGGATGGGCCCGTCCTTCTTTGAAAAGCCATAAGGTCTTTGATGGGTGAATGCATATCACCCATCCTACTTCAAGCCTGGCAGTTCTTCTAATAAAAGGGAGTGAGGCACACAATGTGTTTCCATGTATCTCACAGCCAAGTTTGTAAGATGTTGATGAGTTGCAGTTTTCAGTTAAGGGCAAACTGACCCGTGCCTAATACAGTACTGCTTTGCACTTCAAAACATGTTTGATGAGAGTGAGTGAAGACATACATACCTCAAGGTATAAATGATAGTAGCGCACTTAGAGTCTTGGAAGTCTGTCCGCGAGTCTTTGGCCCAGACGTCCGGTCGAGCATTGATGGCCATATCTCCCGCCGTACCGTGTGTGACTTCCCGGTTCAGTGTCAAGGTGAGGAGATACTGTATTTTACATCAGTGCCTTGTGTGTGTTAGTACTGTGGCGAGATTAAACAGACACTTTTGATCTTAGCAGGAAAACTGTTTGTTGCTGTTAGTACTGTTGCGAGGTTAAACAGACACTTTTGATCTTAGCAGGAAAACTGTTTGTTGCTGTTAGTACTGTGGCGAGGTTAAACAGACACTTTTGATCTTAGCAGGAAAACTGTATGTTTATTGTATATCTGAAGAGATGTACAACTGTTTGTGTGTTTGAACATGTATGTTTCCTTTTTCTGTCACAAGACTTCTTTAATAAATGTTCATTATTTTTAATTAAGTCTGATGTGTGTGAACTTTTTCCAAACAGAACGTGCCTATCCTAAAACGAACCTGATTTAAAATATGATAAAACATTAACCATTTAGGTTGATCTGAAATTTCATAGAACACGTCCCAATCACGTGAATAATATTACAGTTGATGATTGTGTGTCGTGTACGATGTTGCAGTGAAAAACCGCGAAGGTCAAACAGCGAAGTAGCGAGGGACTAGTGTTTAAATTGCTTAAAGGTGTAGTTGCCTCAAATGATTGAAGTGGCTGAAGATTAATTTCTGGTGGCCAAAGCCACCACTGGTCACCTCCTGGCTCCACCATTGCATCTGATTGTGGATAA
This sequence comes from Garcialebias charrua, assembly GCA_038048925.1. NCBI lineage: Eukaryota > Metazoa > Chordata > Actinopteri > Cyprinodontiformes > Rivulidae > Garcialebias > Garcialebias charrua. The sequence goes on along the minus strand of JBBPBX010046980.1, from coordinate 20,190 downwards.
CACGGCTCCCTCTGCTCGCCAGGATCCATCACTCTGCGCCGGCTCGAACTACAAACACCTCCCTCCGTTCTTCTCCACAAGTTAACTCCTCCACACTTGAATATCTTGAACCAAAAACATTAAAGTTTACTTGTTCAATAGACTATATGCCACAGGTGGCGGTGACGTGCTTCCGTTAAAATACAACCCACGTCCGCCACTTCCGGGTCCCATCCACTGCCGTTGTTGCTAGCGTTAGCTCCTAGTAGCAGACCATGACAACGACCCGAAACTGGAAGCAGCTGCGAGCTACTGGCACTACAAGTCAGTTCCGTTGTGTCCGCCCACCGGTGGGTACAGCTGTTCCGTTCCCCCGCCGAGGGGGGGTTAGGGCAACAATTTATCGCGGCTATCCGTAGGGGAAACGTCGCTATAGGTTTATATGTGTATAGAGTTATTATTGGTATGTATGTAGATGTTTTATTAATTGTATTTACCGGTAGTCATTTATGTTTGTGTAATTCCCGCTAACCGGAAGTGCGCCGCCCGGGTAATGAATGCGGAAGTACTGGAACGGGAGTCCGTGGCATATAGTCTATTCCTGCCCAGAAAAACACTTGCCTCCAAAAAATAGACATTCACCGTTCAAATCCCTCAGTGACGGGGGACGTCGGACTTCGTGAAAACGCCTTTAATCATCTAGACTTCATATGAAGTGGCTCGAGCTGTGACAAATGTGCACTCTTAATTACAAAACATTTAAAGAGCGACTCCACACCCTGTGGATCGGTAACTCCTCCCCCGAAGCAGTTTGAAATTTTCCCTCAAAATAGGCGTGTCGAGAGTCGAGCAGGGGAGGAGGTTGAGGTTGTCCTGTGTTCACGCCCCCTCTAGTGGTAAACTCCCACCCCTCCCCAAGATTAGATTTCAAAATGGCGGATAGTCACGTCTTCAGTAAGTAAATACCTAAACTTTTACCAAAATAACAGTTGTAAAATGTTGTTGCGTGCATTTAATCACACACACACACAGCTTATGCGTATGCTTCTGAACACAGAACACATTAAAAACCTGTTTAGCTGCATGGCATGCGGTGTACAGCTGTGTTTTTGTCATTTTAATTTGCCACATCTTATTACTTAGCACATTCCAAAAGTAACGTTTCATAATAAATTTTATTATAAAATATTGATTTTTCCTACCCTCTATAGGGTAGGGTTTGTTTGACGCTTTGGCTTATTTTTGTTATGCAACCCAGAACTAAACACACATTGTTTTTTGAATTGACTATTAATTAGCACCAAACAGTGGTAAAATCTTTTATTTGGTTTCCAAATACTGTATCCGTGTTTAGAAACATTAGATAAGCTTGTACAATATATATTTGTTAGGACATGTATACAGTATTTGTTTAAGCTATGTGTCAGCTAATCAAAACTGGGCACAGCACAGCTGATAAGATTAATGAGAAAATATTTCTTAATGCAAACCAAACCAATTGCAATAAATTTAACAATACATGTACTGTGTATCCTTTAAAATGTTCTTTTCAGATAACTGTGATGACTCAAAGCACCCAGCAGCCACACAGAGTAATTGCAGCCAGGATTACTTTAACCAAGAAGATGATGCAGAGTCTCGGCCAGAGCTTCATCTCCTGAGACCTGCATCCACGACAATGTTGGTACAGCTGAGACCCTGGTGTTCGTTTCTGGCTGGAAGGTGGGGCATCCTGAAGGTGGTTGGGACTCCTCGTTCTGCTGTCCACTGCGTCCAAACAGAGGAGCTGGGGTGGTGTCCCATGTGTTTTCAGAACCTTTTGTTGTTTTGAAGTAACTTACTGTTAATAAAATGAATCATAGACAACTAGTTTTTGTAATCAATTTGTTTATTTATTTTTTCCCTCATGCATGAGGACAAATCTGGGACACGATGCAGCGGTCGACTTCCCTCACTCCATCCCGACCCTGGATATTTGCAGTCCTGAAAAGAGAAAAGATCAAAAGTTTAATCTGAGTAAATGTAAAATTTTAATGGAGAAAGATGTTGATTCAAAATTTCACAGTGTCAACAAATCCCCAAAATGTTGGGACAGGTAGCAATGAACAAATAAACAAGAATTAATGTTGCATAAACTTTTTTAAAACTTTTTTTATATAAATGTCCGCCATAATAAAAGTAATAAATAAAAAAATAAAAACATAATTAATAATATTAATACCTGCAGACAGAGGGTAGGGTACAAAAGTAATAAATAAAACATGAATACATGTACCTGGTGAATCAGCTCTCATATATGTCACCTCCAAAGTGACATGTCTACACGTCTCCTTGATGCTTGATGTCTGTGAAGCACGGCTCAGATTGGATGTGGAACGCCTCATGGAAATAAAAAAAGAACAACACATTTTAATCACCTTACAAACAAGCATACTGTACTTGTTTTCACTTTGTTGATCTGTTAAACAGATGACCCAGTGCAAAATAAATACTGCTGCCCATGATACTCATTCACAAGTACACATTATTTTATAAATACCTTTGATGCACAACATTATTATTTGCAGCAAAAGTACACCGTGTCTAAAACATCGTACTGTAACTAGTACAACAGCTAAAATTAGCGCCAGCTAGTCTCCATTGTTTTTTTATGTCACGGTCTTCTTTATCAGAGTTCATAAGAGTTCACACACTCTGCGGTGTTCATAAGAAACACTAGATTTTGAGCATTTAAACACAACCACAAACTAACGTTGATCAGCAACAGATAAAAACGCCACGACCTTGTGGGGCCACACCGAAGCAAAGCTGCAGGTCGCAAACACAGCACATGAAGAAACACGTCATGTACTCAAAAGATAAATTATGGAATGAAAGGTGTAAAATGGTACTCACCTCCAAACGGATTGTAACCTGATGGTGTAAGGGTGGGTGAACATCAGTTTGAAGAGCTTTCTTGGAACATCGTGGCTCTTCTATGCTAATGCTATGTTGCTAATCGCTAATCCAACCCCTGAACTCTGGAGGGGGAGTGACCTGGGAGTGACCTTCTCGGGGGAGTGGCTCCACTTTTATACACAGGCAGCAGCGGATGTGACGAAATTGGGCGAAAATTAATGACTGTGCGAATCGTAAACTAATGAGAAAATCAGGGTGCAATACCACAGTTCAACCCATAGGACTACAGATACTCGTTTTTAGACCAAATATTGCCGATTTTAACTAATACGCACAAATACATGAAAAATAACTCAAAAATAGTGCTCAGAAACATTTTAAACACATTCTAGGGAGTTTATCAGCTAAAAAAAGTTAAATTTGGGTTTAGTTTCACTTTAAGTTTAAAAATGACTCTGAAGAATGTCTTGAATTCACAACGTGTAGCGAGCCACGTTGTAGACCCGTTATGATGAAACCCTCAGAGCACCAGAGGGGTCGTCATTATGGAGATACACTAATCAAGTTACACCGAAGCATCGAAGCTCAAGTTATTTTTTCATCTATCACGTTACCCGGGAGTTACACTTGTGCAAAGAATGCAGAAGTTGCTACAAAGTACCGTATTTTTCGGATTATAGGTCGCACCGGAATATAGGTCGCAGTGTCCAATTATTGCCAAAAAATTGGAAAAATCCATAAATAGGTCGCACCTACGTCACCGCCGACGTAACACGTCATCCACCGCTGACGTGCCGCGTGACCGCTGAGTCAACCCGGCAATATGGACCGAGTGTTTAGCTCTGCTGCTAATGTCTGCCAGAAGCTAACAGAAGCTAACACGAGACCAGTCCGCCTCTGACACGAATAAAAAAGAATCTCATGTCAAATGTTTTCTCCAGGACATAGTTAAGTACATTGGAGACTTATAATTACTCTGTAAGCAGAAATAAATATACACCGAGTGGTTTTGAAGCTATTTATAAGCAAACAGAAGTAAAACCAGAAGCTACCTTAAGCTAACATGAGACGAGTCCGTCTCTGAAAACACGAATAAAAAATCGAATCTCATGTCAAATGATTCATCCAGGACATAGTTAAGTACATTGGAGACTTATAATTACTCTGTAAGCAGAAATAAATGTACACCGAGTGGTTTTGAAGCTATTTATAATGTAAAACGAAGACTAACATGAGACGAGTCCGCCTCTGACACGAATAAAAACTTGAATCTCATGTCAAATGATTCATCCAGGACATAGTTAAGTACATTGGAGACTTATAATTACTCTGTAAGCAGAAATAAATATACACCGAGTGGTTTTGAAGCTATTTATAAGCAAACAGAAGTAAAACCAGAAGCTACCTTAAGCTTAACACAAGACGAGTCCGTCTCTGAAAACACGAATAAAAAATTGAATCTCATCATGTCAAATGATTCATCCAGGACATAAGTACAATGGAGACTTATAATTACTCTGTAAGCAGAAATAAATATACATCGAGTGGTTTTGAAGCTATTTATAACGTAAATAGAAGCTAAATACGAGACCAGTCTGCCGTCTGACACGAATAAAAAAATCGAATCTCATCTCACATGTTTTCTCCAGGACATAGTTACGTACATTAAAGCCTTATAATTACACTCTGTAAGCAGAAAAATATACACCGATTGGTTTCGAAGCTATTTATAACATACCGTAAACAGAAATACAACCACAAGCTAACAAGCTATGCTAATAAAAGATCTTTTTTTTTAAATCTCAAACCTCTAATAAAGCTACTCACTTGTAAACGTCCATACTGTGATTCCATTCCATAAGTTTCAGAAAAATCCGCTGAGTGGTTCTTGACTTATCTTGCTAACAAACCGCAAACAAACAGAGCTAACAGAGCTACATCCAGACCAGGAGGCCGACAGAGTCAGTCCGAGCAGAGGAGCTTTCTTTCGGACACATGAGCTGGAAACGGTCTTCTTCTTCTTGGGTCGGTGTACTCCTCTGGAAGTGTTACTGCACTGCGCCCCTAGCGGCCGAAACTGGTACTGCACTGCGCCCCTAGTGGCCGAAAGTGGGTACTGCACATTTTCTGCCAAAGTGAAAAAGGCTCATACCTGAGTCAAAAATTGGTCTAAAAATGTGGAAAAAAATTCATAAATAGGTCGCACTGGTGTATAGGTCGAAGGCCTTGAAAAAACCATAAAAAGGTACGACCTATAGTCCAAAAAATACGGTATGTAGACGATCTTGAACCTGGTGTTCATGGTATTTAGAAGCAACAAGGCCCAATACAGGTAGTCCCCGACTTACGAGCGCTCTGACCTACGAGGTTCCGGACTTACGAGCTGGCGAATTTTTGGAAAAAACGCAAAAAATACCGAGTTTTTCTGTGTTTTTTCACCACAGTTCGTTAGCTAAACATGTGGACACACGTTTCCGATCATTTTTATGCACTCGTAAGCAGTTTTTCGATGAAAAACGAGTGTTTGTAGTCGCGCTAGCAAAACCGTTCCAACTTACGAGCGAAATTCCGGACTTACGAGACACGTGGCGGCCGTTCCGAATTACGAGATTTCCATGTTACGAGCAACTCGTTGTAACGGAACTCGCTCGTAAGTCGGGGACTACCTGTAGTCTTGGCTCTTCGTCTTCCTCACAACAAAATACAAGTGTCATCCCTCAGTCTTGGACCTTTTGTTGCTCACATGAGTGCCAAAAAGTACTTCTGAGGTTCAGAGTCTAGATCAAGGCTGTCTATTGAGGTGCAGGAAAAAAATAGATTAAAAAAAAATAGAGATTCTTAGTCCTGGCGATTCAGAATCGATTCTAAAAGCCCCAAAATCGTATATATATATATATTTTTTTTTTACATTAAAACCCAAAAGATAAATAAAATAAAACCATATCTCATAGTATATGAAATAATACATAAAATGAAAGGTGGCAGAAAGAAGAAGAAATCTGACCCGAACCAGTGACCTCCAGGACCCGATAAGGATAAAGCGGGTAAAGATGATGGATAGATGGCTTTTGTTGAAAAGATTTACCAAACAAATCTTTTAAACAAAATCCATCCATACACATTTGAAACATGGATGAATGCAATATGATTTTGAAGTCTATTTTATTTTGAGTTAAATGTTTATGCAATACAGTAGGCTGAAATCTTTGTTTACGTTTGTATTTTGAATTATTTGTGATGGACTGGAGACATGTCCAGGGTGTCCCCTGCCTCTCGCACAGTGACTGCTGGATATAGGCACCAGTGACCTCCGGGACCCGATTAAAGCTGCTGCATTCTATTCATATACCCATCTGCTCACAATTCAGGCTGCTGTATTTATACTGTATTATTTGACATTATTAATGTTTGCTACAAGCATACATTATTGTTTTAAATAAATGTTTTATTTGTTTACATTATTGTTTAATCTTTTCATGATTTCAATTGAAAATTGTTTCAGAATCGAAAATCGTTTCAGAATCGAAAATCGTTTCAGAATCGAAAATCGTTTCAGAATCGAAAATTGTTTCAGAATCGAAAATCGATTCTGAATCGAAAATCGATCCTGGAATGAAAATCGTTTTAGAATCGAATCGGTGCATCAAAAATCGGAATTGAATCGATTCTCCAGACACTGAGAGATTCGCACCCCTACAATCTATGTTACTAAAGGGGTCCAAAATTAAAAACTTGGTTCAAGGGCCTTTTTCAGTCAATACGTCATCTCGAGTCAGTCGCTCAGAATCACATCTTGGTGCAGGTTCATTCAAGTTCTTTGTTGCTCTTTTCACATCAAAGTCAAAGATTATAGGAACGTTCAAACAAATTGTTCTTGGCTTCAGAGTTGGCCAACTGCCGTAGTATTATGCATTAATGTATGCAGCAGGTTGTTGTGCAAAATGACAGACAATAAAAAATATTCTACATTTAAAATATTTGGGCGACCAGGTAAGATGCTAACAGGACCAGATTTGACGCATGTGTATTTTGCATAATTCTTGTTTTTATTCATGGATTTGTTACGGAGCTTAATGAGCTTCCTGTTTAATTTGTAAACGTTTGATACAAATCTTTCATCTAAGTACATAGAAGTACCTGGAGTACCAGTAGTGGTACTTGTATCACACCATGAGTGTACTACATAATGTTGTGAACGCAACCACACAGTTTTTTCTGAATGATCTGCTCAATTTCATCCAGATTCATTAGTTATTTTGCTAACAGAACACAGTTGTTAAAACGGCTCTCTCACAGTCTGTTAGAGCTCGGGGTATCTGATAGGGATTACTGCCACACTGAATATTAGGTCACATACAAACACGCAGATATATTTCTGCCTTTTGGCAGAAGGAAATGGTGTTTTCACACTTTGTTAGACTTTCTTCACTGAAGTTGTTGTGCTCCACGTTTTGTTTCAGCTGAAGAGCAGCATCTGATGAACGTTGTGGTTTTACTGAACATTCAGCCGGTCATGCTTTTAGACAGTGGTGGGCACCAGCCCGCTAAAGCGCAAATCCGCTAATTGCGGACCTAAACAATTTGTTTGCGCTTTAGCGGATTTACTCATTTTTATCATTCATAAGCGGATTTGCGCTTTTTCTATTTAAAATGCAGTACCGCTAATAACTAATTATCTATCAGTATTCATTGTCTTGAACAGTGGAAAGTTTAACTGTTATGAATCACAATGCACGTGATCCATTCTACAGCTCCCCTCCCAACTAACAGCAATCATTGAGAGAAGGTATATGTCCATTCTTCCTGTTGCTTTCAGTCATGGTTCTGATTTTACAGACATTTCCCACAATGCTGCTGTGTCTGCTTACGTAGCAGGAAGGCAATGGTTAATGTTTCCTGTACTCCGTGCTTTGCTTTCGTCATGTGCCCATAATGCATTGCAGCGCTTCAGTTTTCCAGTAAACAGTTTTAAAATTACTTTATCGATGCATTTTTAACGAAAAATCTACAATAAACTAAAGAAAAAGACAAAGAAGCAGCCAAAATAGCAATCCTCAACACATTCAACAACTTTTTAATTTTTAGACCATGAGCAAAAGGTCTATTTTAGGAAATGACATCCCCAGCGATTCACGGTTATAGGTCTGATGAAGGTGTATAACAGTTCATGCACCGCTAGTTGGCAGTGTAGTGCAAATATTGCATAACTTATTGCTGGCTACCAAGTGTTGAATTGAACTTGCGCTTTAAAATTAGCTTCCAAGTGTCGCCGCTTTGGTGTGGGGGATAAGCGCGCGGCACATATACTGAAGCCTCGGATATAGTCGCGCTTTGGTCCGCAAGCTGGAGCGCGCGTGCTGCGCGCGCACTGTGCATGCGTTTATAGTGTGGCACGGCAGCAGTGGTGTAGTCTACGTGATACGTGGGTATACGGAGTATGCCCACTAGAAAATCTTGAGAATTTCAGTATACCCACTAAAAAGTTCCCAATGATATATTACATATGTATCACATCCAAACCCTGTCTCATTTTTCACCACTTTTATTGTCTGTCCAAACAGGTCTCACTTGTAAATGAGTCTTTGAGGCTCAATGTGACTCATCTATTTAAATAAAGGTTAAATGAATGAATGAACATATCAATGGTGTCCAACGCCGAACGTAAAACTAACTGCAGTATACCCACTACAAAAATGTAGACTACACCACTGCACGGCAGCGCATGGCAAAGTGCTGTTCTTTTACTGACCAGCAGGTGGCAGTAACCTCTAAAACCTGTGCATATGTTGCAAGAAAGGGTGTAGAAGAAGAAATCTACCGTAGAAGAAGAACTGTTTGAAATCACACAACAAAAACAAATGGCTTTCCGCTCGCTCGGGGAATTTAATACATTTGAATCACATAAAAAACATTCCTCCATGCGTCTCGACGCCGTTTCCACGACCACAGCGGCGCAGACAGCTGCATACCATACCATACCATACCATTTTATTTATAAAGCACTTTAAACAGGAACAAGTCCACACAAAGTGCTGGACAAACAAACACGCAACAGGCAACACAGACAATGAAGTACAACACGAAAAACATAAAAACATTGCAGATCATAAATAAAACGATCCAATACAAATCAGCTGGCATTGAAAGCGATGGAGTAGTAGTGAGTTTTTAACCGGGATTTGAAAACCGAGAGGGAGGGGGCCTGTTTGATGAGCAGCGGTAACTCGTTCC
>JBBPBX010046979.1:0-26362 GCA_038048925.1 Garcialebias charrua | reverse complement strand
CAACAGGAAGTGTACAGTTATACATTGAACGTCCCGATCGGACACCTGTTACCTAATCAGCGGGACGGTCTGTCCAGTGACCGAAGACATGTTGCTGTAACAAGCTTTCCAACACTGACCGTTTTGGGTGGAGCATGTGGGCGTGGCGATGTGGCGAATCAGCCGTCACGCCGTCACAAACGAAACACTAATAGCACCTACACGAAAACAGTCTAATACATCAAACCTTCAGTGATTGACCCACATCCGGTCCCCTGCAATACTGAATGGTCAAATCATGACAATAATTAAGCCACGCCCCCTCACAACAGGAAGTGTACAGTTTTACATTGAATGTCCCGATCAGACACCTGTTACCTAATCAGCGTGACGGTCCGTCCAGTGACCGAAGACATGTTGCTGTAACAAGCTTTCCAACACTGACCGTTTTGGGTGGAGCATGTGGGCGTGGCGATGTGGCGAATCAGACGTAACGCCGTCACAATACGTTTGGCATTTTGGGGGCTTTATCATATCCCAAAACTCACCAAATTTGGCAGACTCGTCAGGACTGGTGACAAATTACATATTTTGGGGGCGTGGCCAAAATTGCAACAGAAACGGCTCAAGAGCGCCACCTAGAAAATTTCAAACTACCCTCCGCATTGGCCTTAGTTTCACGTAGGATCATGAAATTTGGTACACTTGTCCAATTCACCAAGACGCACAGAAAACCCTCTGGCGTCAACGTTGTACGATAAATGGGAAGGCGGCCATTTTGGAATGTGGACCAAATCGAGTGCACGCACTAGGTGCCGAACTGGTACGGGAAAGGCACGAGAGCGTTTCGGGGTGGACCAGCTCGACTTCCCGCGGTCGCCGCGAGAAGGGCGGAGCGGCGCTAAGGCATTCACACGTGCATTTTCGCAGGAAATGCGGTTTTTCTAGTTATTATTATTATTCTTATATGTTACTATCTTCCGTCCGTACGTTTTTTGACGTCCTACTCCTCCTAGAGTATTTGTGCCATTTCAACGATTCATATATCAAAATGTTCAGCTCGTTCAGGACAATCCAGCTATGACTTTTGGTAATGCTGCAAGTTGCGCTTTTTGAAATATTAAGCCTTTTCGGCCATTTTTTTCCCATTGAAAATGAATGGAGCTAAAATGAAATGGTCTTTTGGGGGCTTTATCATACCCTAAAACTCACCAAATTTGGCAGACTCATCACTCAGACATGCAGGAGTAACAAATGATCAAAACCTCGCATTTTCATATATGCTGAAGGGGCGTGGCCTGGCCTCAAAGTTAGGCATCTCGCCATGAAAAACGAAACACTAATAGCACCTACACGAAAACCGTCTAATACATCAAACCTTCAGTGATTGACCCACAACCACTCCCCTGCAATACTGAATGGTCAAATCATGACATTAATTAAGCCACGCCCCCTCACAACAGGAAGTGTACAGTTATACATTGAACGTCCCGATCGGACACCTGTTACCTAATCAGCGGGACGGTCTGTCCAGTGACCGAAGACATGTTGCTGTAACAAGCTTTCCAACACTGACCGTTTTGGGTGGAGCATGTGGGCGTGGCGATGTGGCGAATCAGCCGTCACGCCGTCACAAACGAAACACTAATAGCACCTACACGAAAACAGTCTAATACATCAAACCTTCAGTGATTGACCCACATCCGGTCCCCTGCAATACTGAATGGTCAAATCATGACAATAATTAAGCCACGCCCCCTCACAACAGGAAGTGTACAGTTGTACATTGAACATCCCGATCGGACACCTGTTACCTAATCAGCGTGACGGTCTGTCCAGTGACCGAAGACATGTTGCTGTAACAAGCTTTCCACGACTGGTTGTTTTGGGTGGAGCATGTGGGCGTGGCGATGTGGCGAATCAGACGTAACGCCGTCACAATACGTTTGGCCTTTTGGGAGCTTTATCATATCCCAAAACTCACCAAATTTGGCAGACTCGTCAGGACTGGTGAACGATTACATATTTTGGGGGCGTGGCCAAAATTGCAACAGAAAGGGCTCAAGAGCGCCACCTAGAATATTTCAAACTACCCTCCGCATTGGCCTTAGTTTCACGTAGGATCATGAAATTTGGTACACCTCCCCGATTCACCAAGGCGCACAGAAAACCCTCTGGCACCAACGTTGTGCGATGAAAGGAAAGGCGACCTTTTCGGCCATTTTTATCCCATTGAAAATGAATGGAGCTAAAATGAAATAGCATTTTGGGGGCTTTTTCATATCCCAAAACTCACCAAAATTGGCGGACTCATCAGGACTGGTGAACGATTACATATTTTGGGGGCGTGGCCAAAATTTCAAAAGAAACGGCTCAAGAGCGCCACCTAGAAAATTTCAAACTACCCTCCGCATTGGCCTTAGTTTCACGTAGGATCATGAAATTTGGTACGCTTGTCCAATTCACCAAGACGCACAGAAAACCCTCTGGCATCAACGTTGTACGATAAATGGGAAGGCGGCCATTTTGGAATGTGGACCAAATTGGGTGCGTGCATTGGGTGCCGAAAGGGTACGGGAAAGGCACGAGAGTGTTTCAGGGTGGACCAGCTCGACTTCCCGCGATCGCCGCGAGAAGGGCGGAGCGGCGCTAAGGCATTCACACGTGCATTTTCGCAGGAAATGCGGTTTTTCTAGTTGTGTGAATGCCAACAAGGCATTCACACTATAGAGATTGTGTTTATATTTATTCTCGCATGTTACTATCTTCCGTCCGTACGTTTTTTGGCACGCTACTCCTCCTAGAGTATTTGTGCCATTTCAACGATTCATATATCAAAATGTTCAGCTCGCTCAGGACAATCCAGCTATGACTTTTGGTAATGCTGCAACTTTAGCTTTTTGAGATATCTAGCCTTTTCGGCCATTTTTTTCCCATTGAAAATGAATGGAGCTAAAATGAAATGGCATTTTGGGGGCTTTATCATATCCTAAATCTCACCAAATTTGGCAGACTCATCACTTAGACATGGGGGAGTAATAAATGATCAACACCTCGCGTTTTCATATATGCTGAAGGGGCGTGGCCTGGCCTCAAGGTTAGGCATCTCGCCATGAAAAACGAAACACTAATAGCACCTACACGAAAACCGTCTAATACATCAAACCTTCAGTGATTGACCCACAACCGGTCCCCTACAATACTGAATGGTCAAATCATGACATTAATTAAGCCACGCCCCCTCACAACAGGAAGTGTACAGTTATACATTGAACGTCCCGATCGGACACCTGTTACCTAATCAGCGGGACGGTCTGTCCAGTGACCGAAGACATGTTGCTGTAACAAGCTTTCCAACACTGACCGTTTTGGGTGGAGCATGTGGGCGTGGCGATGTGGCGAATCAGCCGTCACGCCGTCACAAACGAAACACTAATAGCACCTACACGAAAACAGTCTAATACATCAAACCTTCAGTGATTGACCCACATCCGGTCCCCTGCAATACTGAATGGTCAAATCATGACAATAATTAAGCCACGCCCCCTCACAACAGGAAGTGTACAGTTGTACATTGAACATCCCGATCGGACACCTGTTACCTAATCAGCGTGACGGTCTGTCCAGTGACCGAAGACATGTTGCTGTAACAAGCTTTCCACGACTGGTTGTTTTGGGTGGAGCATGTGGGCGTGGCGATGTGGCGAATCAGACGTAACGCCGTCACAATACGTTTGGCCTTTTGGGAGCTTTATCATATCCCAAAACTCACCAAATTTGGCAGACTCATCAGGACTGGTGAAAAATTACATATTTTGGGGGCGTGGCCAAAATTGCAAAAGAAACGGCTCAAGAGCGCCACCTAGAATATTTCAAACTACCCTCCGCATTGGCCTTAGTTTCACGTAGGATCATGAAATTTGGTACACCTCCCCGATTCACCAAGGCGCACAGAAAACCCTCTGGCACCAACGTTGTGCGATGAAAGGAAAGGCGACCTTTTCGGCCATTTTTATCCCATTGAAAATGAATGGAGCTAAAATGAAATAGCATTTTGGGGGCTTTTTCATATCCCAAAACTCACCAAAATTGGCGGACTCATCAGGACTGGTGAACGATTACATATTTTGGGGGCGTGGCCAAAATTTCAAAAGAAACGGCTCAAGAGCGCCACCTAGAAAATTTCAAACTACCCTCCGCATTGGCCTTAGTTTCACGTAGGATCATGAAATTTGGTACGCTTGTCCAATTCACAAAGACGCACAGAAAACCCTCTGGCATCAACGGTGTACGATAAATGGGAAGGCGGCCATTTTGGAATGTGGACCAAATCGGGTGCACGCATTGGGTGCCGAACGGGTACGGGAAAGGCACGAGAGTGTTTCAGGGTGGACCAGCTGGACTTCCCGCGGTCGTCGCGAGAAGGGCGGAGCGGCGCTAAGGCATTCACACGTGCATTTTCGTAGGAAATGCGGTTTTTCTAGTTGTGTGAATGCCAACAAGGCATTCACACTATAGAGATTGTGTTTATATTTGTGTGAATGCCAACAAGGCATTCACACTATAGAGATTGTGTTTATATTTAATATTATTATTATAGTTACTATCTTCCGTCCGTACGTTTTTTGGCACGCTACTCCTCCTAGAGTATTTGTGCCATTTCAACGATTCATATATCAAAATGTTCAGCTCGTTCAGGACAATCCAGCTATGACTTTTGGTAATGCTGCAAGTTGCGCTTTTTGAAATATTAAGCCTTTTCGGCCATTTTTTTCCCATTGAAAATGAATGGAGCTAAAATGAAATGGTCTTTTGGGGGCTTTATCATACCCTAAAACTCACCAAATTTGGCAGACTCATCACTCAGACATGCAGGAGTAACAAATGATCAAAACCTCGCATTTTCATATATGCTGAAGGGGCGTGGCCTGGCCTCAAAGTTAGGCATCTCGCCATGAAAAACGAAACACTAATAGCACCTACACGAAAACCGTCTAATACATCAAACCTTCAGTGATTGACCCACAACCGGTCCCCTACAATACTGAATGGTCAAATCATGACATTAATTAAGCCACGCCCCCTCACAACAGGAAGTGTACAGTTGTACATTGAAGGTCCCGATCGGACACCTGTTACCTAATCAGCGTGACGGTCTGTCCAGTGACCAAAGACATGTTGCTGTAACAAGCTTTCCAACACTGACCGTTTTGGGTGGAGCATGTGGGCGTGGCGACGTGGCGAATCAGACGTAACGCCGTCACAAACGAAACACTAATAGCACCTACACGAAAACCGTCTAATACATCAAACCTTCAGTGATTGACCCACATCCGGTCCCCTGCAATACTGAATGGTCAAATCATGACAATAATTAAGCCACGCCCCCTCACAACAGGAAGTGTACAGTTGTACATTGAATGTCCCGATCGGACACCTGTTACCTAATCAGCGTGACGGTCTGTCCAGTGACCAAAGACATGTTGCTGTAACATGTTTTCCAACACTGACCGTTTTGGGTGGAGCATGTGGGCGTGGCGATGTGGCGAATCAGACGTAACGCCGTCACAATACGTTTGGCCTTTTGGGGGCTTTATCATATCCCAAAACTCACCAAATTTGACAGACTCGTCAGGACTGGTGAAAAATTACATATTTTGCGGACATGGCCAAAATTGCAAAAGAAACAGCTCAAGAGCGCCACCTAGAATATTTCAAACTACCCTCCGCATTGGCCTTAGTTTCACGTAGGATCATGAAATTTGGTACGCTTGTCCAGTTCACCAAGACGCACAGAAAACCCTCTGGCGTCAACGTTGTACGATAAATGGGAAGGCGGCCATTTTGGAATGTGGACCAAATTGGGTGCGTGCATTGGGTGCCGAACGGGTACGGGAAAGGCACGAGAGTGTTTCAGGGTGGACCAGCTGGACTTCCCGCGGTCGCCGCGAGAAGGGCGGAGCGGCGCTAAGGCATTCACACGTGCATTTTCGCAGGAAATGCGGTTTTTCTAGTGTTACAATTACATCTGTTACTATCCTGATTCCGTACGTTTTTTGGCACGCTACTCCTCCTACAGTTTTTGTGCTATTTCAACAATTCATATATCAAAATGTTCAGCTCATTCAGGACATGATGGCTATGACTTTTGGTATTGGTGCAACTTTAGCTTTTTGAAATATTCAGCCTTTTCGGCCATTTTTTTCCCATTGAAAATGAATGGAGCTCAAATGAACTCAATGAGCTCATTTTACATCCTTGATATCTTTGGAACTCATTACAATATTTCACTACTCCTTTCACATTTTGGACCAACTCAACTTCCTTCAGCTACCTTGTACATTTTTTAAAAATATTTCGGCTACTTTCAGCTAATTTCAACTGTTTCTACAACGACTTTGCGATCTTTTCAGCTTAATGCAGCTTACTTCAACATTGTTGTACTTATACTGACTTATGATCATTATGCTCCTTTCAGCAAATTTTTGAAAGATTAAGATATTTTTGCTATTTTAGCTACTATTTAGCTGTTTATGCAAATTTCAGCTTTTTCAGCTATTTCAACAATTTTTTTTAATCAATCCAACTTTTTTCAGCCTAATTCAGCAAAACCATGTTCTACCAACTTCCTTCTGGTAATTTAAGATATTTTCTGCTTGTTTTAGCTGTTGTTCAGCTGTTTTTGACCAATTTCAGCTGATGGCTGCCAATGTTACTTTCAAATGGCTTTAACTCAGCCATCTTTATTCATAGAGAGCTGAAATTTGGTGAGGTTGTAGCTATGGACCATCTCTAACATACATTAGGTGAAGCAGCCATTTTGATTGAACATGCAAATTAGGTGAGGCCGCCATTTTGGTTCAATATACAAGGCAGTTACTTGCCTTGCAAAGTAAGTCAATGCATGTATTGTTGCCATTTTGGTTCTACAATTAAAGTAGGTGAGGTAGCCATTTTTATTTAATAAGCACATTAGGTAAAGCGGCCATTTTGATTGAACATGCAAGTTGGGTGAAGCGGCCATTTTGGCATTCACACATGCATTTTCTCAGGAAATGCAATCTAGTTATTATTATTCTCGTATGTTACTATCTTCCGTCCGTACGTTTTTTGGCACGCTACTCCTCCTAGAGTATTTGTGCCATTTCAACGATTCATATATCAAAATGTTCAGCTCGTTCAGGACAATCCAGCTATGACTTTTGGTAATGCTGCAAGTTGCGCTTTTTGAAATATTAAGCCTTTTCGGCCATTTTTTTCCCATTGAAAATGAATGGAGCTAAAATGAAATGGTCTTTTGGGGGCTTTATCATACCCTAAAACTCACCAAATTTGGCAGACTCATCACTCAGACATGCAGGAGTAACAAATGATCAAAACCTCGCATTTTCATATATGCTGAAGGGGCGTGGCCTGGCCTCAAAGTTAGGCATCTCGCCATGAAAAACGAAACACTAATAGCACCTACACGAAAACCGTCTAATACATCAAACCTTCAGTGATTGACCCACAACCGGTCCCCTACAATACTGAATGGTCAAATCATGACATTAATTAAGCCACGCCCCCTCACAACAGGAAGTGTACAGTTATACATTGAACGTCCCGATCGGACACCTGTTACCTAATCAGCGGGACGGTCTGTCCAGTGACCGAAGACATGTTGCTGTAACAAGCTTTCCAACACTGACCGTTTTGGGTGGAGCATGTGGGCGTGGCGATGTGGCGAATCAGCCGTCACGCCGTCACAAACGAAACACTAATAGCACCTACACGAAAACAGTCTAATACATCAAACCTTCAGTGATTGACCCACATCCGGTCCCCTGCAATACTGAATGGTCAAATCATGACAATAATTAAGCCACGCCCCCTCACAACAGGAAGTGTACAGTTGTACATTGAACGTCCCGATCGGACACCTGTTACCTAATCAGCGTGACGGTCTGTCCAGTGACCAAAGACATGTTGCTGTAACAAGCTTTCCAACACTGACCGTTTTGGGTGGAGCATGTGGGCGTGGCGATGTGGCGAATCAGACGTAACGCCGTCACAATACGTTTGGCCTTTTGGGAGCTTTATCATATCCCAAAACTCACCAAATTTGGCAGACTCGTCAGGACTGGTGAAAAATTACATATTTTGGGGGCGTGGCCAAAATTGCAACAGAAACGGCTCAAGAGCGCCACCTAGAATATTTCAAACTACCCTCCGCATTGGCCTTAGTTTCACGTAGGATCATGAAATTTGGTACACCTCCCCGATTCACCAAGGCGCACAGAAAACCCTCTGGCACCAACGTTGTACGATGAAAGGAAAGGCGACATTTTCGGCCATTTTTATCCCATTGAAAATGAATGGAGCTAAAATGAAATAGCATTTTGGGGGCTTTTTCATATCCCAAAACTCACCAAAATTGGCAGACTCATCAGGACTGGTGAACGATTACATATTTTGGGGGCGTGGCCAAAATTGCAACAGAAACGGCTCAAGAGCGCCACCTAGAAAATTTCAAACTACCCTTCGCATTGGCCTTAGTTTCACGTAGGATCATGAAATTTGGTACGCTTGTCCAATTCACAAAGACGCACAGAAAACCCTCTGGCATCAACGGTGTACGATAAATGGGAAGGCGGCCATTTTGGAATGTGGACCAAATCGGGTGCACGCATTGGGTGCCGAACGGGTACGGGAAAGGCACGAGAGTGTTTCGGGGTGGACCAGCTGGACTTCCCGCGGTCGTCGCGAGAAGGGCGGAGCGGCGCTAAGGCATTCACACGTGCATTTTCGTAGGAAATGCGGTTTTTCTAGTTGTGTGAATGCCAACAAGGCATTCACACTATAGAGATTGTGTTTATATTTATTATTATTATTCTTTATAGATGTTACTATCTTCCATCCGTACGTTTTTTGGCGTCCTACTCCTCCTACAGTTTTCGTGCCATTTCAACAATTCATATATCAAATTGTTCAGCTCGTTCAGGACAATCCAGCTATGACTTTTGGTAATGCTGCAACTTTCGCTTTTTGAAATATGATGCCTTTTCGGCCATTTTTATCCCATTAAGAATGAATGGAGCTAAAATGAAATGGCCTTTTGGGAGCTTTATCATATCCTAAATCTCACCAAATTTGGCAGACTCATCATTCAGACATGGAGGAGTAAAAAATTATCAAAACCTCGCGTTTTCATAATGCTGAAGGGGCGTGGCCAGGCCTCAAAGTTAGGCATCTCGCCATGAAAAACGAAACACTAATAGCACCTACACGAAAACTGTCTAATACATCAAGCCTTCAGTGATTGACCCACAACCGGTCCCCTACAATACTGAATGGTCAAATCATGACATTAATTAAGCCACGCCCCCTCACAACAGGAAGTGTACAGTTGTACATTGAACGTCCCGATCGGACACCTGTTACCTAATCAGCGTGACGGTCTGTCCAGTGACCGAAGACATGTTGCTGTAACAGGCTTTCCAACACTGACCGTTTTGGGTGGAGCATGTGGGCGTGGCGATGTGGCGAATCAGCCGTCACGCCGTCACAAACGAAACACTAATAGCACCTACACGAAAACAGTCTAATACATCAAACCTTCAGTGATTGACCCACATCCGGTCCCCTGCAATACTGAATGGTCAAATCATGACAATAATTAAGCCACGCCCCCTCACAACAGGAAGTGTACAGTTGTACATTGAACATCCCGATCGGACACCTGTTACCTAATCAGCGTGACGGTCTGTCCAGTGACCGAAGACATGTTGCTGTAACAAGCTTTCCACGACTGGTTGTTTTGGGTGGAGCATGTGGGCGTGGCGATGTGGCGAATCAGACGTAACGCCGTCACAATACGTTTGGCCTTTTGGGAGCTTTATCATATCCCAAAACTCACCAAATTTGGCAGACTCGTCAGGACTGGTGAAAAATTACATATTTTGGGGGCGTGGCCAAAATTGCAACAGAAAGGGCTCAAGAGCGCCACCTAGAAAATTTCAAACTACCCTCCGCATTGGCCTTAGTTTCACGTAGGATCATGAAATTTGGTACACTTGTCCAATTCACCAAGACGCACAGAAAACCCTCTGGCGTCAACGTTGTACGATAAATGGGAAGGCGGCCATTTTGGAATGTGGACCAAATTGAGTGCACGCACTGGGTGCCGAACGGGTACGGGAAAGGCACGAGAGTGTTTCGGGGTGGACCAGCTCGACTTCCCGCGGTCGCCGCGAGAAGGGCGGAGCGGCGCTAAGGCATTCACACGTGCATTTTCGCAGGAAATGCGGTTTTTCTAGTGTTACAATTACATCTGTTACTATCCTGATTCCGTACGTTTTTTGGCACGCTACTCCTCCTACAGTTTTTGTGCTATTTCAACAATTCATATATCAAAATGTTCAGCTCATTCAGGACATGATGGCTATGACTTTTGGTATTGGTGCAACTTTAGCTTTTTGAAATATTCAGCCTTTTCGGCCATTTTTTTCCCATTGAAAATGAATGGAGCTCAAATGAACTCAATGAGCTCATTTTACATCCTTGATATCTTTGGAACTCATTACAATATTTCACTACTCCTTTCACATTTTGGACCAACTCAACTTCCTTCAGCTACCTTGTACATTTTTTAAAAATATTTCGGCTACTTTCAGCTAATTTCAACTGTTTCTACAACGACTTTGCGATCTTTTCAGCTTAATGCAGCTTACTTCAACATTGTTGTATTACTTCTACTGACTTATTTATGCTAATTTCAGATTATTATGCTCCTTTCAGCTAATTTTTGAAAGATTAAGATAGTTTTGCTATTTTAGCTACTATTTAGCTGTTTATGCAAATTTCAGCTTTTTCAACAATTTTTTTTTATCAATCCAACTTTTTTCAGCCTAATTCAGCAAAACCATGTTCTACCAACTTCCTTCTGGTAATTTAAGATTATTTCTGCTTGTTTTAGCTGTTGTTCAGCTGTTTTTGACCAATTTCAGCTGATGGCTGCCAACGCTACTTTCAAATGGCTTTAACTCGACCATCGTTATACATAGAGAGCTGAAATTTGGTGAGGTTGTAGCTGAGGACATTGTCTATCATGCTTTAGGTGAAGCGGCCATTTTGATTGAACATGCAAATTAGGTGAAGCGGCCATTTTGGCATTCACACATGCATTTTCTCAGGAAATGCAATCTAGTTGTGTGAATGCCAACAAGGCATTCACACTATAGAGATTGTGTTTATATTTGTGTGAATGCCAACAAGGCATTCACACTATAGAGATTGTGTTTATATTTATTATTATTATTCTTTATAGATGTTACTATCTTCCATCCGTACGTTTTTTGGCGTCCTACTCCTCCTAGAGTATTTGTGCCATTTCAACGATTCATATATCAAAATGTTCAGCTCGTTCAGGACAATCCAGCTATGACTTTTGGTAATGCTGCAAGTTGCGCTTTTTGAAATATTAAGCCTTTTCGGCCATCTTTTTCCCATTGAAAATGAATTGAGCTAAAATGAAATGGCCGTTTGGGGGCTTTATCATATCCTAATTCTCACCAAATTTGGCAGACTCATCACTCAGACATGGGGGAGTAAAAAATTATCAAAACCTCGCGTTTTCATATATGCTGAAGGGGCGTGGCCTGGCCTCAAAGTTAGGCATCTCGCCATGAAAAACGAAACACTAATAGCACCTACACGAAAACCGTCTAATACATCAAACCTTCAGTGATTGACCCACAACCGGTCCCCTACAATACTGAATGGTCAAATCATGACATTAATTAAGCCACGCCCCCTCACAACAGGAAGTGTACAGTTATACATTGAACGTCCCGATCGGACACCTGTTACCTAATCAGCGGGACGGTCTGTCCAGTGACCGAAGACATGTTGCTGTAACAAGCTTTCCAACACTGACCGTTTTGGGTGGAGCATGTGGGCGTGGCGATGTGGCGAATCAGCCGTCACGCCGTCACAAACGAAACACTAATAGCACCTACACGAAAACAGTCTAATACATCAAACCTTCAGTGATTGACCCACATCCGGTCCCCTGCAATACTGAATGGTCAAATCATGACAATAATTAAGCCACGCCCCCTCACAACAGGAAGTGTACAGTTGTACATTGAACATCCCGATCGGACACCTGTTACCTAATCAGCGTGACGGTCTGTCCAGTGACCGAAGACATGTTGCTGTAACAAGCTTTCCACGACTGGTTGTTTTGGGTGGAGCATGTGGGCGTGGCGATGTGGCGAATCAGACGTAACGCCGTCACAATACGTTTGGCCTTTTGGGAGCTTTATCATATCCCAAAACTCACCAAATTTGGCAGACTCGTCAGGACTGGTGAAAAATTACATATTTTGGGGGCGTGGCCAAAATTGCAACAGAAAGGGCTCAAGAGCGCCACCTAGAATATTTCAAATTACCCTCCGCATTGGCCTTAGTTTCACGTAGGATCATGAAATTTGGTACACTTGTCCAATTCACCAAGACGCACAGAAAACCCTCTGGCGTCAACGTTGTACGATAAATGGGAAGGCGGCCATTTTGGAATGTGGACCAAATTGAGTGCACGCACTGGGTGCCGAACGGGTACGGGAAAGGCACGAGAGTGTTTCGGGGTGGACCAGCTCGACTTCCCGCGGTCGCCGCGAGAAGGGCGGAGCGGCGCTAAGGCATTCACACGTGCATTTTCGCAGGAAATGCGGTTTTTCTAGTTGTGTGAATGCCAACAAGGCATTCACACTATAGAGATTGTGTTTATATTTATTGTGTGAATGCCAACAAGGCATTCACACTATAGAGATTGTGTTTATATTTATTATTATTATCTACAGTTTATAGATGTTACTATCTTCATTCCGTACGTTTTTTGGCATGTAACTACTCGCACAGTTTTGGTGCGATTTCAACAATTCATATATCAAAATGTTCAGCTCATTTAGGACAATCCGGCTATGACTTTTGGTAATGCTGCAACTTTAGCTTTTTGAGATATTCAGCCTTTTCGGCCATCTTTTTCCCATTGAAAATGAATGGAGCTAAAATGAAATGGCCGTTTGGGGGCTTTATCATATCCTAAATCTCACCAAATTTGGCAGACTCATCACTCAGACATGGGGGAGTAAAAAATGATCAAAACCTCATGTTTTCATATATGATGAAGGGGCGTGGCCTGGCCTCAAAGTTAGGTATCTCGCCATGAAAAACGAAACACTAATAGCACCTACACGAAAACTGTCTAATACATCAAACCTTCAGTGATTGACCCACAACCAGTCCCCTGCAATACTGAATGGTCAAATCATGACATTAATTAAGCCACGCCCCCTCACAACAGGAAGTGTACAGTTGTACATTGAACGTCCCGATCGGACACCTGTTACCTAATCAGCGTGACGGTCTGTCCAGTGACCAAAGACATGTTGCTGTAACAAGCTTTCCAACACTGACCGTTTTGGGTGGAGCATGTGGGCGTGGCGATGTGGCGAATCAGACGTCACGCCGTCACAAACGAAACACTAATAGCACCTACACGAAAACTGTCTAATACATCAAACCTTCAGTGATTGACCCACATCCGGTCCCCTGCAATACTGAATGGTCAAATCATGACAATAATTAAGCCACGCCCCCTCACAACAGGAAGTGTACAGTTGTACATTGAACATCCCGATCGGACACCTGTTACCTAATCAGCGTGACGGTCTGTCCAGTGACCGAAGACATGTTGCTGTAACAAGCTTTCCACGACTGGTTGTTTTGGGTGGAGCATGTGGGCGTGGCGATGTGGCGAATCAGACGTAACGCCGTCACAATACGTTTGGCCTTTTGGGAGCTTTATCATATCCCAAAACTCACCAAATTTGGCAGACTCATCAGGACTGGTGAAAAATTACATATTTTGGGGGCGTGGCCAAAATTGCAAAAGAAACGGCTCAAGAGCGCCACCTAGAATATTTCAAACTACCCTCCGCATTGGCCTTAGTTTCACGTAGGATCATGAAATTTGGTACACCTCCCCGATTCACCAAGGCGCACAGAAAACCCTCTGGCACCAACGTTGTACGATGAAAGGAAAGGCGAACTTTTCGGCCATTTTTATCCCATTGAAAATGAATGGCGCTAAAATGAAATGGCATTTTGGGGGCTTTGTCATATCCCAAAACTCACCAAAATTGGCAGACTCATCAGGACTGGTGAACGATTACATATTTTGGGGGCTTGGCCAAAATTTCAAAAGAAACGGCTCAAGAGCGCCACCTAGAAAATTTCAAACTACCCTCCGCATTGGCCTTAGTTTCACGTAGGATCATGAAATTTGGTACACTTGTCCAATTCACCAAGACGCACAGAAAACCCTCTGGCGTCAACGTTGTACGATAAATGGGAAGGCGGCCATTTTGGAATGTGGACCAAATTGGGTGCGTGCATTGGGTGCCGAACGGGTACGGGAAAGGCACGAGAGTGTTTCGGGGTGGACCAGCTCGACTTCCCGCGGTCGCCGCGAGAAGGGCGGAGCGGCGCTAAGGCATTCACACGTGCATTTTCGCAGGAAATGCGGTTTTTCTAGTTATTCTTATATGTTACTATCTTCCGTCCGTACGTTTTTTGGCGTCCTACTCCTCCTACAGTTTTCGTGCCATTTCAACATATCATATATCAAAATGTTCAGCTCGTTCAGGACAATCCAGCTATGACTTTTGGTAATGGTGCAACTTTAGCTTTTTGAGATATTTAGCCTTTTCGGCCATTTTTTCCCCATTGAAAATGAATGGAGCTAAAATGAAATGGCCTTTTGGGGGCTTTATCGTATCCTAAAACTCACCAAATTTGGCAGACTCATCATTCAGACATGGGGGAGTAAAGATTTATCAAAACCTCGCATTTTCATATATGCTGAAGGGGCGTGGCCAGGCCTCAAAGTTAGGTATCTCGCCATGAAAAACGAAACACTAATAGCACCTACAAGAAAACTGTCTAATACATCAAACCTTCAGTGATTGACCCACAACCGGTCCCCTACAATACTGAATGGTCAAATCATGACATTAATTAAGCCACGCCCCCTCACAACAGGAAGTGTACAGTTATACATTGAAGGTCCCGATCGGACACCTGTTACCTAATCAGCGGGACGGTCTGTCCAGTGACCGAAGACATGTTGCTGTAACAAGCTTTCCAACACTGACCGTTTTGGGTGGAGCATGTGGGCGTGGCGACGTGGCGAATCAGACGTAACGCCGTCACAAACGAAACACTAATAGCACCTACACGAAAACTGTCTAATACATCAAACCTTCAGTGATTGACCCACATCCGGTCCCCTGCAATACTGAATGGTCAAATCATGACATTAATTAAGCCACGCCCCCTCACAACAGGAAGTGTACAGTTGTACATTGAAGGTCCCGATCGGACACCTGTTACCTAATCAGCATGACGGTCTTTCCAGTGACCAAAGACATGTTGATGTAACAAGCTTTCCAACACTGACCGTTTTGGGTGGAGCATGTGGGCGTGGCGATGTGGCGAATCAGACGTAACGCCGTCACAATACGTTTGGCCTTTTGGGAGCTTTATCATATCCCAAAACTCACCAAATTTGGCAGACTCGTCAGGACTGGTGAAAAATTACATATTTTGGGGGCGTGGCCAAAATTGCAACAGAAACGGCTCAAGAGCGCCACCTAGAATATTTCAAACTACCCTCCGCATTGGCCTTAGTTTCACGTAGGATCATGAAATTTGGTACACTTGTCCAATTCACAAAGACGTACAGAAAACCCTCTGGCATCAACATTGTACGATAAATGGGAAGGCGGCCATTTTGGAATGTGGACCAAATTGGGTGCATACATTGGGTGCCGAACGGGTACGGGAAAGGCACGAGAGTGTTTCAGGGTGGACTAGCTCGACTTCCCGCGGTCGCCACGAGAAGGGCGGAGCGGCGCTAAGGCATTCACACGTGCATTTTCGTAGGAAATGCAAATTTTCTAGTTGTGTGAATGCCAACAAGGCATTCACACTATAGAGATTGTGTTTATATTTATTATTATTATTCTTATATGTTACTATCTTCCGTCCGTACGTTTTTTGGCGTCCTACTCCTCCTACAGTTTTCGTGCCATTTCAACATATCATATATCAAAATGTTCAGCTCGTTCAGGACAATCCAGCAATGACTTTTGGTAATGGTGCAACTTTAGCTTTTTGAGATATTTAGCCTTTTCGGCCATTTTTTTCCCATTGAAAATGAATGGAGCTAAAATGAAATGGCCTTTTGGGGGCTTTATCGTATCCTAAAACTCACCAAATTTGGCAGACTCATCATTCAGACATGGGGGAGTAAATATTTATCAAAACCTCGCATTTTCATATATGCTGAAGGGGCGTGGCCTGGCCTCAAAGTTAGGTATCTCGCCATGAAAAACGAAACACTAATAGCACCTACAAGAAAACTGTCTAATACATCAAACCTTCAGTGATTGACCCACAACCGGTCCCCTGCAATACTGAATGGTCAAATCATGACATTAATTAAGCCACGCCCCCTCACAACAGGAAGTGTACAGTTGTACATTGAACGTCCCGATCGGACACCTGTTACCTAATCAGCGTGACGGCCTGTCCAGTGACCAAAGACATGTTGCTGTAACAAGCTTTCCAACACTGACCGTTTTGGGTGGAGCATGTGGGCGTGGCGATGTGGCGAATCAGACGTAACGCCGTCACAATACGTTTGGCCTTTTGGGGGCTTTATCATATCCCAAAACTCACAAAATTTGGCAGACTCATCAGGACTGGTGAAAGATTACATATTTTAGGGGCGTGGCTAAAATTGCAAAAGAAACGGCTCAAGAGCGCCACCTAGAATATTTCAAACTACCCTCCGCATTGGCCTTAGTTTCACTTAGGATCATGAAATTTGGTACACTTGTCCAATTCACCAAGACGCACAGAAAACCCTCTGGCATCAACGTTGTACGATAAATGGGAAGGCGGCCATTTTGGAAAGTGGACCAAATTGGGTGCATGCGTTGGGTGCCGAACGGGTACGGAAAAGGCACGAGAGTGTTTCAGGTTGGACTAGCTGGACTTCCCGCGATCGCCGCGAGAAGGGCGGAGCGGCGCTAAGGCATTCACACGTGCATTTTCGCAGGAAATGCGACTTTTCTAGTTATTATTATTATTCTTATATGTTACTATCTTCCGTCCGTACGTTTTTTGGCGTCCTACTCCTCCTACAGTTTTCGTGCCATTTCAACATATCATATATCAAAATGTTCAGCTCGTTCAGGACAATCCAGCTATGAGTTTTGGTAATGGTGCAACTTTAGCTTTTTGAGATATTTAGCCTTTTCGGCCATTTTTTTCCCATTGAAAATGAATGGAGCTAAAATGAAATGGCCTTTTGGGGGCTTTATCGTATCCTAAAACTCACCAAATTTGGCAGACTCATCATTCAGACATGGGGGAGTAAAGATTTATCAAAACCTCGCATTTTCATATATGCTGAAGGGGCGTGGCCTGGCCTCAAAGTTAGGTATCTCGCCATGAAAAACGAAACACTAATAGCACCTACAAGAAAACTGTCTAATACATCAAACCTTCAGTGATTGACCCACAACCGGTCCCCTACAATACTGAATGGTCAAATCATGACATTAATTAAGCCACGCCCCCTCACAACAGGAAGTGTACAGTTATACATTGAAGGTCCCGATCGGACACCTGTTACCTAATCAGCGGGACGGTCTGTCCAGTGACCGAAGACATGTTGCTGTAACAAGCTTTCCAACACTGACCGTTTTGGGTGGAGCATGTGGGCGTGGCGACGTGGCGAATCAGACGTAACGCCGTCACAAACGAAACACTAATAGCACCTACACGAAAACTGTCTAATACATCAAACCTTCAGTGATTGACCCACATCCGGTCCCCTGCAATACTGAATGGTCAAATCATGACATTAATTAAGCCACGCCCCCTCACAACAGGAAGTGTACAGTTGTACATTGAAGGTCCCGATCGGACACCTGTTACCTAATCAGCATGACGGTCTTTCCAGTGACCAAAGACATGTTGATGTAACAAGCTTTCCAACACTGACCGTTTTGGGTGGAGCATGTGGGCGTGGCGATGTGGCGAATCAGACGTAACGCCGTCACAATACGTTTGGCCTTTTGGGAGCTTTATCATATCCCAAAACTCACCAAATTTGGCAGACTCGTCAGGACTGGTGAAAAATTACATATTTTGGGGGCGTGGCCAAAATTGCAACAGAAACGGCTCAAGAGCGCCACCTAGAATATTTCAAACTACCCTCCGCATTGGCCTTAGTTTCACGTAGGATCATGAAATTTGGTACACTTGTCCAATTCACAAAGACGTACAGAAAACCCTCTGGCATCAACATTGTACGATAAATGGGAAGGCGGCCATTTTGGAATGTGGACCAAATTGGGTGCATGGACCAGCTGACTTACCGCGGTCGCCACGAGAAGGGCGGAGCGGCGCTAAGGCATTCACACGTGCATTTTCGCAGGAAATGCGGTTTTTCTAGTTATTTGTGTGAATGCCAACAAGGCATTCACACTATAGAGATTGTGTTTATATTTATTATAGTTACTATCTTCCGTCCGTACGTTTTTTGGCGTCCTACTCCTCCTACAGTTTTCGTGCCATTTCAACATATCATATATCAAAATGTTCAGCTCGTTCAGGACAATCCAGCTATGACTTTTGGTAATGGTGCAACTTTAGCTTTTTGAGATATTTAGCCTTTTCGGCCATTTTTTTCCCATTGAAAATGAATGGAGCTAAAATGAAATGGCCTTTTGGGGGCTTTATCGTATCCTAAAACTCACCAAATTTGGCAGACTCATCATTCAGACATGGGGGAGTAAATATTTATCAAAACCTCGCATTTTCATATATGCTGAAGGGGCGTGGCCTGGCCTCAAAGTTAGGTATCTCGCCATGAAAAACGAAACACTAATAGCACCTACAAGAAAACTGTCTAATACATCAAACCTTCAGTGATTGACCCACAACCGGTCCCCTACAATACTGAATGGTCAAATCATGACATTAATTAAGCCACGCCCCCTCACAACAGGAAGTGTACAGTTGTACATTGAAGGTCCCGATCGGACACCTGTTGACTAATCAGCATGACGGTCTGTCCAGTGACCAAAGACATGTTGCTGTAACAAGCTTTCCAACACTGACCGTTTTGGGTGGAGCATGTGGGCGTGGCGACGTGGCGAATCAGACGTAACGCCGTCACAAACGAAACACTAATAGCACCTACACGAAAACTGTCTAATACATCAAACCTTCAGTGATTGACCCACATCCGGTCCCTTGCAATACTGAATGGTCAAATCATGACATTAATTAAGCCACGCCCCCTCACAACAGGAAGTGTACAGTTGTACATTGAACGTCCCGATCGGACACCTGTTACCTAATCAGCGTGACGGTGTGTCCAGTGACCGAAGACATGTTGGTGTAACAAGCTTTCCAACACTGACCGTTTTGGGTGGAGCATGTGGGCGTGGCGATGTGGCGAATCAGACGTAACGCCGTCACAATACGTTTGGCCTTTTGGGAGCTTTATCATATCCCAAAACTCACCAAATTTGGCAGACTCGTCAGGACTGGTGAAAAATTACATATTTTGGGGGCGTGGCCAAAATTGCAACAGAAAGGGCTCAAGAGCGCCACCTAGAATATTTCAAATTACCCTCCGCATTGGCCTTAGTTTCACGTAGGATCATGAAATTTGGTACACTTGTCCAATTCACCAAGACGCACAGAAAACCCTCTGGCGTCAACGTTGTACGATAAATGGGAAGGCGGCCATTTTGGAATGTGGACCAAATTGAGTGCACGCACTGGGTGCCGAACGGGTACGGGAAAGGCACGAGAGTGTTTCGGGGTGGACCAGCTCGACTTCCCGCGGTCGCCGCGAGAAGGGCGGAGCGGCGCTAAGGCATTCACACGTGCATTTTCGCAGGAAATGCGGTTTTTCTAGTTGTGTGAATGCCAACAAGGCATTCACACTATAGAGATTGTGTTTATATTTATTATTATTCTTTATAGATGTTACTATCTTCCATCCGTACGTTTTTTGGCACGCTACTCCTCCTAGAGTATTTGTGCCATTTCAACGATTCATATATCAAAATGTTCAGCTCGCTCAGGACAATCCAGCTATGACTTTTGGTAATGCTGCAAGTTGCGCTTTTTGAAATAATTAGCCTTTTCGGCCATTTTTTTCCCATTGAAAATGAATGGAGCTAAAATGAAATGGTCTTTTGGGGGCTTTATCATACCCTAAAACTCACCAAATTTGGCAGACTCATCACTCAGACATGCAGGAGTAACAAATGATCAAAACCTCGCATTTTCATATATGCTGAAGGGGCGTGGCCTGGCCTCAAAGTTAGGCATCTCGCCATGAAAAACGAAACACTAATAGCACCTACACGAAAACCGTCTAATACATCAAACCTTCAGTGATTGACCCACAACCACTCCCCTGCAATACTGAATGGTCAAATCATGACATTAATTAAGCCACGCCCCCTCACAACAGGAAGTGTACAGTTATACATTGAACGTCCCGATCGGACACCTGTTACCTAATCAGCGGGACGGTCTGTCCAGTGACCGAAGACATGTTGCTGTAACAAGCTTTCCAACACTGACCGTTTTGGGTGGAGCATGTGGGCGTGGCGATGTGGCGAATCAGCCGTCACGCCGTCACAAACGAAACACTAATAGCACCTACACGAAAACAGTCTAATACATCAAACCTTCAGTGATTGACCCACATCCGGTCCCCTGCAATACTGAATGGTCAAATCATGACAATAATTAAGCCACGCCCCCTCACAACAGGAAGTGTACAGTTGTACATTGAACATCCCGATCGGACACCTGTTACCTAATCAGCGTGACGGTCTGTCCAGTGACCGAAGACATGTTGCTGTAACAAGCTTTCCACGACTGGTTGTTTTGGGTGGAGCATGTGGGCGTGGCGATGTGGCGAATCAGACGTAACGCCGTCACAATACGTTTGGCCTTTTGGGAGCTTTATCATATCCCAAAACTCACCAAATTTGGCAGACTCGTCAGGACTGGTGAAAAATTACATATTTTGGGGGCGTGGCCAAAATTGCAACAGAAAGGGCTCAAGAGCGCCACCTAGAATATTTCAAACTACCCTCCGCATTGGCCTTAGTTTCACGTAGGATCATGAAATTTGGTACACTTGTCCAATTCACCAAGACGCACAGAAAACCCTCTGGCGTCAACGTTGTACGATAAATGGGAAGGCGGCCATTTTGGAATGTGGACCAAATTGAGTGCACGCACTGGGTGCCGAACGGGTACGGGAAAGGCACGAGAGTGTTTCGGGGTGGACCAGCTCGACTTCCCGCGGTCGCCGCGAGAAGGGCGGAGCGGCGCTAAGGCATTCACACGTGCATTTTCGCAGGAAATGCGGTTTTTCTAGTTGTGTGAATGCCAACAAGGCATTCACACTATAGAGATTGTGTTTATATTTATTATTATTATTATTCTTATATGTTACTATCTTCCGTCCGTACGTTTTTTGGCGTCCTACTCCTCCTACAGTTTTCGTGCCATTTCAACATATCATATATCAAAATGTTCAGCTCGTTCAGGACAATCCAGCTATGACTTTTGGTAATGGTGCAACTTTAGCTTTTTGAGATATTTAGCCTTTTCGGCCATTTTTTTCCCATTGAAAATGAATGGAGCTAAAATGAAATGGCCTTTTGGAGGATTTATCATATCCTAAATCTCACCAAATTTGGCAGACTCATCACTCAGACATGGGGGAGTAAAAAATGATCAAAACCTCGCGTTTTCATATATGGTGAAGGGGCGTGGCCTGGCCTCAAAGTTAGGTATCTCGCCATGAAAAACGAAACACTAATAGCACCTACACGAAAACCGTCTAATACATCAAACCTTCAGTGATTGACCCACAACCACTCCCCTGCAATACTGAATGGTCAAATCATGACATTAATTAAGCCACGCCCCCTCACAACAGGAAGTGTACAGTTATACATTGAACGTCCCGATCGGACACCTGTTACCTAATCAGCGGGACGGTCTGTCCAGTGACCGAAGACATGTTGCTGTAACAAGCTTTCCAACACTGACCGTTTTGGGTGGAGCATGTGGGCGTGGCGATGTGGCGAATCAGCCGTCACGCCGTCACAAACGAAACACTAATAGCACCTACACGAAAACAGTCTAATACATCAAACCTTCAGTGATTGACCCACATCTGGTCCCCTGCAATACTGAATGGTCAAATCATGACAATAATTAAGCCACGCCCCCTCACAACAGGAAGTGTACAGTTGTACATTGAACATCCCGATCGGACACCTGTTACCTAATCAGCGTGACGGTCTGTCCAGTGACCGAAGACATGTTGCTGTAACAAGCTTTCCAACACTGACCGTTTTGGGTGGAGCATGTGGGCGTGGCAATGTGGCGAATCAGACGTAACGCCGTCACAAACGAAACACTAATAGCACCTACACGAAAACTGTATAATACATCAAACCTTCAGTGATTGACCCACATCCGGTCCCCTGCAATACTGAATGGTCAAATCATGACATTAATTAAGCCACGCCCCCTCACAACAGGAAGTGTACAGTTGTACATTGAACGTCCCGATCGGACACCTGTTACCTAATCAGCGTGACGGTGTGTCCAGTGACCGAAGACATGTTGGTCTAACAAGCTTTCCAACACTGACCGTTTTGGGTGGAGCATGTGGGCGTGGCGATGTGGCGAATCAGACGTAACGCCGTCACAATACGTTTGGCCTTTTGGGAGCTTTATCATATCCCAAAACTCACCAAATTTGGCAGACTCGTCAGGACTGGTGAAAAATTACATATTTTGGGGGCGTGGCCAAAATTGCAAAAGAAACGGCTCAAGAGCGCCACCTAGAATATTTCAAACTACCCTCCGCATTGGCCTTAGTTTCACGTAGGATCATGAAATTTGGTACACTTGTCCAATTCACCAAGACGCACAGAAAACCCTCTGGCGTCAACGTAATACGATAAATGGGAAGGCGGCCATTTTGGAATGTGGACCAAATTGGGTGCACGCATTGGGTGCCCAATGGGTACGGGAAAGGCACGAGAGTGTTTCAGGGTGAACTAGCTCGACTTCCCGCGGGCGCCACAAGAAGGGCGGAGCGGCGCTAAGGCATTCACACGTGCATTTTCGCAGGAAATGCAAATTTTCTAGTTATTATTATTATTCTTATATGTTACTATCTTCCGTCCGTACGTTTTTTGGCGTCCTACTCCTCCTACAGTTTTCGTGCCATTTCAACATATCATATATCAAAATGTTCAGCTCGTTCAGGACAATCCAGCAATGACTTTTGGTAATGGTGCAACTTTAGCTTTTTGAGATATTTAGCCTTTTCGGCCATTTTTTTCCCATTGAAAATGAATGGAGCTAAAATGAAATGGCCTTTTGGGGGCTTTATCGTATCCTAAAACTCACCAAATTTGGCAGACTCATCATTCAGACATGGGGGAGTAAATATTTATCAAAACCTCGCATTTTCATATATGCTGAAGGGGCGTGGCCTGGCCTCAAAGTTAGGCATCTCGCCATGAAAAACGAAACACTAATAGCACCTACACGAAAACTGTCTAATACATCAAACCTTCAGTGATTGACCCACAACCGGTCCCCTGCAATACTGAATGGTCAAATCATGACAATAATTAAGCCACGCCCCCTCACAACAGGAAGTGTACAGTTGTACATTGAACATCCCGATCGGACACCTGTTACCTAATCAGCGTGACGGTCTGTCCAGTGACCGAAGACATGTTGCTGTAACAAGCTTTCCACGACTGGTTGTTTTGGGTGGAGCATGTGGGCGTGGCGATGTGGCGAATCAGACGTAACGCCGTCACAATACGTTTGGCCTTTTGGGAGCTTTATCATATCCCAAAACTCACCAAATTTGGCAGACTCGTCAGGACTGGTGAAAAATTACATATTTTGGGGGCGTGGCCAAAATTGCAACAGAAAGGGCTCAAGAGCGCCACCTAGAATATTTCAAATTACCCTCCGCATTGGCCTTAGTTTCACGTAGGATCATGAAATTTGGTACACCTCCCCGATTCACCAAGGCGCACAGAAAACCCTCTGGCACCAACGTTGTACGATGAAAGGAAAGGCGACCTTTTCGGCCATTTTTATCCCATTGAAAATGAATGGAGCTAAAATGAAATAGCATTTTGGGGGCTTTTTCATATCCCAAAACTCACCAAAATTGGCAGACTCATCAGGACTGGTGAACGATTACATATTTTGGGGGCGTGACCAAAATTTCAAAAGAAACGGCTCAAGAGCGCCACCTAGAAAATTTCAAACTACCCTCCGCATTGGCCTTAGTTTCACGTAGGATCATGAAATTTGGTACACTTGTCCAATTCACCAAGACGCACAGAAAACCCTCTGGCGTCAACGTTGTACGATAAATGGGAAGGCGGCCATTTTGGAATGTGGACCAAATCGAGTGCACGCACTGGGTGCCGAACGGGTACGGGAAAGGCACGAGAGCGTTTCGGGGTGGACCAGCTCGACTTCCCGCGGTCGCCGCGAGAAGGGCGGAGCGGCGCTAAGGCATTCACACGTGCATTTTCGCAGGAAATGCGGTTTTTCTAGTTATTCTTATATGTTACTATCTTCCGTCCGTACGTTTTTTGGCGTCCTACTCCTCCTACAGTTTTCGTGCCATTTCAACATGTCATATATCAAAATGTTCAGCTCGTTCAGGACAATCCAGCGATGACTTTTGGTAATGGTGCAACTTTAGCTTTTTGAGATATTTAGCCTTTTCGGCCATTTTTTTCCCATTGAAAATGAATGGAGCTAAAATGAAATGGCATTTTGGGGGCTTTATCGTATCCTAAAACTCACCAAATTTGGCAGACTCATCATTCAGACATGGGGGAGTAAAGATTTATCAAAACCTCGCATTTTCATATATGCTGAAGGGGCGTGGCCAGGCCTCAAAGTTAGGTATCTCGCCATGAAAAACGAAACACTAATAGCACCTACAAGAAAACTGTCTAATACATCAAACCTTCAGTGATTGACCCACAACCGGTCCCCTACAATACTGAATGGTCAAATCATGACATTAATTAAGCCACGCCCCCTCACAACAGGAAGTGTACAGTTATACATTGAAGGTCCCGATCGGACACCTGTTACCTAATCAGCGGGACGGTCTGTCCAGTGACCGAAGACATGTTGCTGTAACAAGCTTTCCAACACTGACCGTTTTGGGTGGAGCATGTGGGCGTGGCGACGTGGCGAATCAGACGTAACGCCGTCACAAACGAAACACTAATAGCACCTACACGAAAACCGTCTAATACATCAAACCTTCAGTGATTGACCCACATCCGGTCCCCTGCAATACTGAATGGTCAAATCATGACATTAATTAAGCCACGCCCCCTCACAACAGGAAGTGTACAGTTGTACATTGAAGGTCCCGATCGGACACCTGTTACCTAATCAGCATGACGGTCTTTCCAGTGACCAAAGACATGTTGATGTAACAAGCTTTCCAACACTGACCGTTTTGGGTGGAGCATGTGGGCGTGGCGATGTGGCGAATCAGACGTAACGCCGTCACAATACGTTTGGCCTTTTGGGAGCTTTATCATATCCCAAAACTCACCAAATTTGGCAGACTCGTCAGGACTGGTGAAAAATTACATATTTTGGGGGCGTGGCCAAAATTGCAACAGAAACGGCTCAAGAGCGCCACCTAGAATATTTCAAACTACCCTCCGCATTGGCCTTAGTTTCACGTAGGATCATGAAATTTGGTACACTTGTCCAATTCACAAAGACGTACAGAAAACCCTCTGGCATCAACATTGTACGATAAATGGGAAGGCGGCCATTTTGGAATGTGGACCAAATTGGGTGCATACATTGGGTGCCGAACGGGTACGGGAAAGGCACGAGAGTGTTTCAGGGTGGACTAGCTCGACTTCCCGCGGTCGCCACGAGAAGGGCGGAGCGGCGCTAAGGCATTCACACGTGCATTTTCGTAGGAAATGCAAATTTTCTAGTTGTGTGAATGCCAACAAGGCATTCACACTATAGAGATTGTGTTTATATTTATTGTGTGAATGCCAACAAGGCATTCACACTATAGAGATTGTGTTTATATTTATAGTTACTATCTTCATTCCGTACGTTTTTTGGCATGTAACTACTCGTACAGTTTTGGTGCGATTTCAACAATTCATATATC